>CANXYC010369369.1:0-28663 GCA_948193065.1 Aleurites moluccanus
TGAGAGATGTCTTCTTTAGATCATTAAGGAACAAGAGAAAGATATGGAATGATATAGTAAAGAAATGATTTATGCTTGAATGGATTATGATATGTCATAGCATGATTTAAATATATGATACAATTGTATGTAAGATTCAGATGTGGGAGTTCTACGGGTTTATGGTGGCCTTAAGCCTACCCTTACCCTAGGACCGTCGCACCACTGGAGTTGGGGTATGACACTAGTGATTAGGTGTGGATATATATGAGGAAGGAAAGATTTCTCACACAAAGGAAAATCAAATTGCAATCTAGAGGAGATGGTCCATTTCAAGTATTGAAAATAATTAATGACAATGCCTACAAGCTGGATTTGCCAAGCAACTATAGTAATGTTAGTACTTCCTTTAATGTTGTTGATTTATCTTTTTTTAATGTTGGTGATTCGAGGACAAATCCTTTTGAAGAATAGGAGAATGATAGGAATCAAGCTACGGACCTAGGACAACAAGGCTAGACTCCTAAATTTTCTTAAGATCCATCGCATGGAATTGGTGCTCCTATGACAAGAGCAAAGACTAAATGCATCAAAGAAGCACTTCAAGGCTAATCATGGAAATACACAATAAAAAAGCTATTAAAGAGGATTCCAAAGCTGTCCTAAAAATAATCAAGGCTATACCAAAAATGATTACTTATTTTTCTGTGCAAGGTGGCCAACTTAGCTTGGAATTAAAAGAGCAAGGGTTAAAACCCATGAATTAAAGGCTCACTTGCTAGACATTCGTGAAAAAAGTCTTTTTCACATAATAAGTTGACTTTTTGGGCTGTTTAGTTTTAGTTTTGGGATGAAATAACTTTAAGTTCAAATTTGCACTTATAATGGGCTTAATTTTAGGTCTTAAAATACTTATTTAGTATAATTATATTTTAGTGTGTTAAATACATTGAATCTAGTTAGTTTGGAATTAGAATGACTCTAATAGAAACTGATCTAAATTTAATGTAAGTGCTTTTTTCTATTCTTGGAGGGATGTTCCAAGTCTATAAATAGTCAGATATGTATTAGGCTTGACACATTAAAAAAATTTGAATGAAAATTCAGAATTTTCCTTGAAAAAAATTCTTCTTGGTTCTTTGTTAAGAAATCAAATATAGACTTATCAAGGCAACTTGTGGCATCCAAAAATTTGATAGCTTTGGTTCTTCAACAAGATTTGAATTGGATCAAGCTCCTTTAACCTTTGATGGTTTTGGTTCTTTCCAACAGGTTTGGATTGGGTCAAGTTCCTTCTTCATACTTGATTTATGAACGATCCGCCGGTTCCTATTATATATGCTCGGTTCCAAACTTGCCATAGCTCGTGTTTCCCTGCATTCACGTATCACACACACGCATATATATAATTAAAACTAATATAAAATAAATATAAGTTATTAAATATAAATTTTTCGAAGAAGATGGTAGGGAAATGGGTGACCTGGTGGTTAAATGCCTACTCCTCCACCCTCCTCCCAGTCAAAGATTCAAATCACGACACAAACATATATATTTATTTTAATTAAAAAATTATTTATACAATATATATATCCAAAGAATAATATTAATAAAAAAAAAGTGGCTTAATGGTTAAGGTTTAGCTTAATAACTCTTTAGGTTGCAGGTTGGAACCACAGAGCTAACACATTTTATTTTTCAATAATAAAATAATTTTACTTATTAAAATTTATCATTTCTATAAAGAATACATTATTTTTAATAAAAAAAATTTATTTCTATCATTCATATAATATTTTTATCACTTTAAATTAAATAATTACTTTCTTAAAATAATTAAAAATAATAAAACTAGGAATATTTAATATGTTTTCAAATCATAATATTCCAAATTCTAAAAATAAAAATTTTAAACATAACTTAGTAAAATATAAATAAATAATTACTTTTTTCTTAAACTAATTAAAATATATTATAAAAATAGGATTTAAAATAAATGCAAAAAATCGGGTCATTACAATAAAAAAAAAAAAAAGCCATACTCGAATTTTTCAAACTAATACATGCATCTTCTTATCCAAAGAAAACTTACCACTACTCTTTCGCTATGCCACTCTGATATACCTCCTTAAAATCCACACTGAAACTCTTTGGGCCACTAATCCATAAACTCTTAAGTTTTATCGTCCAAACTAGGTGGCACATTTAACGAGGTTACTAAGCTGACTAAAAGCTCCACAAGGTTACTCTGATAGATATTTCAGACCTAACCCTTACTTGGAAGAGGTTTATTTGTGATCAGGTCACTACCTTGCAATCTAAAGGGGTTACATCTAAAAATGGCACCATTAAGATCTACAAGGAAGTCAAAACTACTACTAATAGGCTTTTGCAGGGTACTCACACTCATAACTCACTATAAAAAATGTCTCACATAAAACATGCACCAAACTGAACTAACCAACAAACAGCTAGATAGGACAAAGATCTATTTAAGGCCTACTAACTCACTCATCCCAAAGAAATTGAGGAATTTCAATTCTTTGGCATAATTTGCTTTCCAATATTGATGAACTAAGGTGAAACTCGTGCCCCACTTCTGTCTGATTTATGTGAACTTTGAGACTAAGTTTATCATTTCTACCTTTAGAGACTGTGTACACAAAAATTCTCTATAGAGTGAAATAAATGGAAATTGCCTCAAACTTCATTGAAACAGAGAGTCTATCATTTGCTTCCTGATCTTTCCTTGATTCTCTGTCGTTAAAACTTTGGTCTTAATTGAAAATGTTTCTCAGCACTACGACCTAACTTTTTGAATCTCTAAATTGAAACTATTCTTACTGAATCTTGAGTTATGAGTGCTACTAGCCACCATCTATCATGTTAATAGAAGTCACGAGTCTGACAAAGCCGTTAAATTTATCTCACCTACAAAAACTTATCGTACATACACACAAACACAAACAATAGTAATATATTACAATATATGGAAAACAAAAATTGGAGATGAAAGATATTTAATTAGATGAGATGAAATCCTATGTACTGAATGTTACATTAATTTAAATCAACTAGGACTTCCCCATATCAAAACATATCACAGGTTGCAAGATCTTTGCTCTAATACCATCTTTGTCACAATCCGAACTCGAGTGCTCGTGATCGGCAATAGGGAATGGGAAAGCATAAGACTTATAGAATCCATAGTAAGCCTGACTACTTACTAAACGATAAAACTGCAATATGACATCTTTAACAGTCATGAAATAGGGGATATGAGTCTACCTGTTAAGTAAAACCTGACGAAAATATCGTAATATTGCCACCCAGGGCCATCAACTCAATCATATCAATTATTATCAACTAGTTTATGCTTAACAAAATAATACTATAAAAGTTAAGGAAACTCAATTATCCTCCAAACTCAATAAACTTAAACTAAAGAATAGAAAATGAAAGCAATAATAGAAATTACATTACAAAGCTTTAAAATTATATTATAAAATGAATATGAAAATAAATAAGTACAAAATATAATATTTTCATAGCCAGGGGATGAAAGACAGGAAGACTCAATAAAGATCCCAACTCCTTACACTCACATGCAAAGTGAAAAAAAAAAATTAAATAGGAGTGAGTGTTCAACTCAATGAGCTATACAATACTAATATAACATGCCATACAAATATTAAATATGCAAATACAATATGTCCAACCATCAATTAATCATGGCATTCACAAGACAAGAATATTCAAACAACAAATAATAACACCATCACACAACCATAACATTATACATCATCACATAATCATACAAGGATGTGAATTAGTATACTAGAATTATATTAAACCTCAATTTGGAGAGTCAATCCCCTTATCTAGCTTTCTGAATCTAAATATTATCTCTTACGATCCAATCCATAAGGCCACAATTGTCCTTGGCCTAAGCCACACAACTCTAACATGATTGGAAGCAGCGTAGAACAATGAGCAAGCCCACAAAAGTCACACATTAGTTATAGCTCATTATATCATAGTCAATCCATAATCATGATCATAACCTAATTAGTCCTATGTCATCTTAATTCCATCCAACAATCACACGTAGTTTACAATAATCACAATCACTATCACTTTTCATAACATCATCATTCATCAAAATTAGCCATGGCACCAATATTTATTACACAAATACAACATATCAAACAAACCAATAATCATACTGATATAAACAAAATATTTAATAATGGATGCATGTATGCAGGTATAACATTAAATTAATAAGGAAAATCGAGTGTTATATTAAATTATGTAACTCATGGACTTGACGATGACCAAACTAACTGGCTCTCCTTGGAGTACCTGCTACTCAATGACTAGGAATACGTTTGAAATAACAAAAGCCATTCAAATTTCGACCGAACTAAAGTAAGAAATCACATCGAGGAATTGAAACCAAACTATTAGAGTCTGGCTCTTACGCCCAAACGCTGCCACTAACGATGGTCCTAGTGTTTGTGGTAAGCGTCATCAAAAGTGTCTTGATGTCTGGAGCTCAAAAATGTCCTTCACTCGTCACTAATCACTATAAAAGAGACCCAGCGATCCCAATCCTCAAATTTTTTTAATTCGAACTTCTGATGAGTTTCAATGGATGAAATGTATATCAAAATGAATATGGGAGGAGAGGGTTTCATTGGTATTGATATCCTGAAAAAGGAGCTCAAACATGATCAAAAAAGCTGCTAGAAAGTCGCGGCTCTAATGACACTTCGGACGGCGTGTTCACTGCCGCTGGCCGTAGAGACACTACTGCTGCTGGTTGACTAACTGATAGGAATGGCAACGGAGCGGATTTGAAGCAAGTTTCCCTATTCTCATCCTCGTCCCCATATATTAAAACCTCATTTTATCTTTGCCCCCATTCTCGAACGGGTTAAAATTTTAGTACTCCATCCTCATCCCCATAAGTATTGGGGTTCCCACGGGGCCTCATGGAGTATAATTTTTCAGGTAAAAATTAATGTTACACCTTATGTATTTTATTCATTCATTTTTCTTTTGAGTTGTATTTAACATAAAAAAAATTAATTAATTAAAAGTTCTCAATAAGAAAAAATTAGATAGTCAATTAAATATAATATAATTTTTTGATAAATTTATTAAAATTTTCGATTATAATTAAAATATTTAATTTTCATAGAAATTTATTATAATTTTTTTATGATAAAATTATACTATATAAATTGATATTTATTTATCGACATCTTAAAATTTAAATAAAAATGGATCATAATATATAATTTGTAATAAATTTTGCTAAAACTAATTAAATAATAATATTATAAGATTGGTAATTAGTCAATAAAATCGAATATCAATATTTTAAATGTGTAATAATAAAAATTTAAATCTTATATATATTTTTTATAAATTATTATTATTATTATTATTACATTTCTTCTATAAATAATTATATGATAACTTAATTACTTAACAAAATATTTAATAACTATATTTTTTAAAATTAATAATTAATAATTAATAACTATATTTTTTACAAATTTAATCATATTATAAATTAATAATTAATTTAATAACTATATTATAAATTATTGAAAGAAGATAGCAGGAAAGTGTGGTGGCCTTGTGTTTAAATGTCTGCTACTCCACCCTTGGCTGTAGGTTTGAGGGACAACACAAATTTATATATTTATTTTAATTAGTCAATTATTTTTACAATATATAGTAACCTTTCATGTCGCAGGTTCGAACCATAAAATAATTTTTACTTGTTAAAATTTATCATATCTATAAAATAATACATAATCTTTAAAAAATATATATTTTCTTATAATCTTTCTATAATATTTAATCACTTTAAATTAAATAATTATTTTCTTAAAAGAGTTAAAATAATTAAAACTAGAAATATTTAATATATTTTAAAAAATCACAATAATGCAGATTCTAAAAATAAAAATTTTAAATACAACTTAGTAAACCATAAATAAATAATTATATTTTTCTTAAACTAATTAAAATATATTATAAAATAAAATACAAAATTGAGTCATTATACATCATATACTAAAATAATTTTAACTTACCACTAGACTAAAATACCAATTAAAATACTTAAATTTCTTAAAATATTATATTTTGTATTATTATTAGTTGTATTTAAATTTAATATTGCAGTCCTAAAACATATCTATGGGATTGGATAGATTTATATTATATAATAATTAATATAAATTCAAAAGATATAATTAAAATGTTTATTTTATAAATAATTTATTTAACTTTTTATAAGAATTTATTTAACTTTTAACATTATTTAGTAAATCATATATAATTTATTATTATAATATTTAAATTATAAATCAGTGTTAGGAGGGTAAGAATTTATCCATGTGGGGCTTATCTAAAAAATTCCGTCTGGGGAAGCAATATAATGACCAATGGCGAGGTCCTGACTTCAAATTAAGGGACATAAGGAGAAGCAAAGGACTCGGTCGAGTGGTGAACTGGAGTGGCAGGGTTGGCACGGGGGTCTCCACCGATTCCTCTGAGCTCGACGAGAAATGTGTTGGGCGGCAATATGACAGTTCAGTCACTGCGTTATTGAAATTCGCTGAAGGGATCTCATTAACTCTACGAATCAAATCTTTATCCTCCATTTTTGATCGGACGAGCTTCTCTGCAGAGAAGAAATCAAGAGATTTTGGCGGGTTTATCAAGTGCGTATTGCACCAATTGAGAATGGCGGATTTGAGAGCTAAATTGGGGATAACGGTAGAGAAATCACGTACGGTACCATCCATTAAAGTAGGAGTAAAAGACAGAGTATTACAAGCTTGAACACAAACACGATCAAAAGATTGGACAGAGAAATTCTTTTTGTGGCACCGAGGTTTCTTTTTTGGTATTTTCTCGTTTTGATGAAGAGGATTGACGAAAGGAGACGACTTTCCTTTTCTGCTTCTCTGTTTCTTTGTGTGAATCAGAATTATCAACGACAAGTCGTTTCTCTATAGTTGCTTGTGTATAATTAGCCTCATAAGAATTTCTTGAAACTCCATAGCTACAAGTGTTTATGATTTTGTTTTAGAGACGTTGATAATGAGATTAAGAATCCATTGCTGTCTGTGACACATACTAATATCAAACATAAAAAAAATAAGGGGGCAATTGCTCTTCTTCACCACGTGATTGCACCATTGATTATGACAAATCGTTATAGTCAAGACTTCTATAGAGTTCGTGATCGTAGCATTAATTGATTTTATTAGCCACATAGGCCAGTCATTGTATTTGACATCTATCTATTTGTGCCAAATGCCATCAGATTTGAACATTTGACATATTAAGTCTATTTGTGGAAAAAAAAAATTATTACAGGATTAAAATTAAATTAATATAAAATTTTAGTGTTATAAATTATATATAATTTTTTAGGGGTCAATTAAAAATTTATATATAAATTTTAATATTATTAGAGGCATCAAAATTAAATTAATAAAAAATTTTAATATTATAAATTATATATTATTTTTTAGGGATCAATTAAAAATTTATATGTAATTTAAGCATTATTAATTATATAAAATTTTTTTAGGAGCCAATTAAAAAATTACATGTATGTATACATATATTTAAAAATTATATATATATATTTAAAAATTTTAGAGGGCCCAAGACTACCCTAAGCCTCTCTCTAGTTATGGCCCAGTACATAGATTATATTGCAATTTCTAAAAAAATTTGAACATTTTATTTATTATATTTATTACTTTTTAAAATTGTAACTCAATTATAATTAAATTCATGAAAATAAGATTTTATTTTAAAAAATATATTTATTATAAAATAAATTGCTAAATTTATTTCACAAGTTAATATATTATTTACATTGTAATCAACCTCAACCTTTTATATTTCATGGGTTAAATCTGTCTGGCATTGTTCTTTCTCTTGGTCTACTTTGGTTACAACTCGATATTTATTTAAAATGAATTTAAATTCGTTAATAATCAAAATTTTATTAGTATTAATATAGATTTTCTTGATAAAAAATTTAAGATTTTTATTCTATTTATTATTTCATTATTTTAAGTTAAAACTCATATCTAAAATATTGTTATTATTTATCATCTGAAGGGTAAAATAGTGGAACTGATCTAAGATTAAAGTTACATTCCTTTAGGAATTGTCATATAGGGTTTAATATCTATGGATTTCAACATGATATTAGATCTTTAAAAAATATAACTATAAGGATTTCTAAGTTTAATTAAAGCACATGTACCTCCATCATGGCTTAAAGGCTTGCCCCTAAGGTCAGGCTGCGAAAAAATTTTTAATATTACATTAATTTCAATTGATTAATAATAATTATTAATTATTAGATAATTATTAAATAGTGAAATAATTATTATTTATAAAAATTTTAAATTGAATTTTTTAAAAAACTTTATACTTATTTAAATTAAAAAACTAATTATTTTTTTTAAAATAGTATTTTTAAAAAATAAATATTAATATTTATTTTTAATGATGGTTAAATATATCAATAATTAATAATTAATAATAATTTTATCAAATATTTATAATAATTAACTATTAATTATTAATTATAATTAATAATTATTAAGCACTAATTAATAATTATCAATAATTAACAGATTACAACTAAACTAAATGGATTTAAAACTCTATAATTGAAAAAATAACTTATCATGAGTATTAAAATTCTAAAAAATCTGACAAGATTATGTGCCATCAATATACTAAATCAAAGCAGATTGATGGAATAAAAGAGAAGATGGTAAGAAATCTAGAGTATTAAATACATTAGTTACTGAGATAATAATTTGGTACATTGACATCAGAATTTCTTATTGTACACTTGCACAAATCATGGTACATAATAAACATGATATGCAATAAGATACTTAATTTGGACGAAGGGAATATTCAAAAAATAAAAATAAAAAACTTTACAGGGAATACCACTCAATTAAGTTTTTTCTTCTAGTATATGCAAGACTTGTTTAATTTTAAATCAACAAACATGTGTTTTATATTATTTATGTTTATAGGGAATTTCTCTACTCAAATTCAGAGCTCCATTAAGTTTTATGAAATTTAAAATTAATTCATTTTTCTATCCAATCTCTAATATTATTTAATCAAAATATTGTGATCCATTTCATTAACTCTATTTTTTGTTTTATCCATTCCAACCAATTAAATTATTTGTTAGCAAGAAAAAAAATTATATTGACTTGATAAAACCGTAAATTTGCTTATGAATCGAATTTAAATTTAAAAAAATCAAAATTTTCAAAAATTATTCTGATTTAATCTATAATTTCCTTTACAAAGACTGAATGAATATAATAACTCATTTATCAAAAAAACAAGTTTATTTTTCATCATGGAAAATGCTAACTCCTAAACTTTACACGATTTCTCTATTGAGTATTGAACTCTTAATGTTTTATTTTGTTATTTCGAAAAAAAAAAAAAAAAAAAAGCTTAAGTGGTCTATTTTAAGAACTATTGCCTAGAACATGCAATCATTTCCAAGTTATTTTTCATTTTTTTTTTTTTTTAAATCCCAAAATCAGTAGCTTACCTTTTTTTCAATTAGTAAGCAGTGTCCCTAGTCTCATATAAATTATTGTGCCTAACAATTTTTTTCTTTATCACAATCAAATTCCTCTTTGTTTCTCTCTGTGTTGGTGTTTAGTGTGTTATTCTTTTCTCCAACAAATCAATCATTTTCCCATGTTATCATCATGTATGGCCCAAAGGGGGTCATATCCAAGTTTAGACTCTCTAATAAAAGAACTCAAAGTCAGATCAATGATTTACCATAACACAATCTGCCCTGGTGAATCTCTATCTCTTTAGTCATCTATAATTATTATTATTATCGTTTATAATTTTTCTAATCATTTTGGGTTTTTTCTTGCAAAAGCATTGGCAAGGAAGAGATGTTGGGAGGAAGAGATGAAATTCCATACCTAATGAGATTTGTGGACAACGTAATCAGATGATTAATTTGCCATTTTTTTTTTTTTGTTTTACTAATATTCGAATTTGAGATTTTATAACTCTTACTAAACACTTGCCTTTTATCTTTGTTTACTGCAGGAAGGAGTGACCCATGACAGTGAAAGATTTCTATAAGCTCTTTGCTAAATATTAATTAAGCAACCCAGTTTTTCTAATGAAGTTTTTTCTGTTCTGAAACTCTTAGAAATGGCTTAAAGTATTCTCGTTGTAACATCCCTCCGTACTTTCAGCCAGTGCAGTCAGGCTTTGCCTCCATGTAATTAGACTCTTGTTCTTCTACGTATATGGAGGCTACTAATAACTATTTACTTAAATCTCAACCAAATATGCAATGTATATGTATACTCATAAAATGAGTTGAAAATCGTTATTTCATTATCTAAGTTATTTATAAAATGGAATAAATATTGTTAATTCCAATTGATAAGTTACTAAATTCAACTTAAATTTAATTCTAAAATTACTTTAATTTAATTCTAAAATTACTTTAATAATATCTTATAATACTTGTACTGTTTATAAATCAAACTATATTTCACTCTTCCAAATTAATTTAAATATATATTTAGAAACGAAATCAGAAAATTAATTCTAAAAAAATCTAAAAAAAAATTTGTGAAAAAATTAGACTGAGATAAGCAAGAAAAAATTTTTAATATAAAAAATTAGATTTTAATAGGCTAAATAATTTTTTTATAAATTAACATGATTTTTTTTTTTTTTTTTTTTGAAGTGATCTCGATCCACCTGAACCTTTATCAGCCTTCGTGACTATCTATTATCCTTTCCTTTCATCATCTCCTCTTGATTTGTTGAAAAAATTGTATGGCAATTTCATATTGTTGAGTCAAGATATCTTTTCTTGTTAATTAACTCTGGTTATGATTTAATTTAATTTAATTAAAATTTGGATAGCTAGTTTTTTTTTTTCCTTTTTCCAAAGATAGAAAAATGTAGTACTGCTTGAAAACCAAGAGAAAAAGTAACATCACAAAGTTCCTTCTTTTCGCCTATGCCACTGCTTCTCGAAGTATAATGGCTTCCACGGTGGTGGAGCACCTATAACCATTCCAACATTCTGCTTCTTTAAATAATTATTGACCTGTACAATCGCTTGCCACGTAACCTGTGTTGGGCAAAAACAAACATATTACGACCCACAAATAAAAGAAAAGAAAAATATGTAAATATATTCAGAAATTATAACGAAAATATCTCTTTTTGAATTGGTAAATATAAGGCCTGAAATCACAAAAATAAAGCAGAGCACCTTTTTTTTTTTTCGCAATATGATATTTTTATTATAATTTAGTATCATATTTACATATTTTCTTTTTATTAAATAAAATTTAAATTTAAAATAATTAAATTTAAAATTTTCATTATTTATATAATTAAAAGTATAAATTATTAAAAGCAAATTATATTAAGATTTAAATTTTAAATAAGTAATTTATATATAAAAAATAAATAATTAAAATCTTAATATAAACTGCTTTTAATTATTTATTCTTTTAACTATATAAATAGTGAAAAATTTTAAATTTAATTATTTCAAATTAAAATTTTATTTAATAAAATTATTAAAAAAATATATTATAAATATTTTAAAGATAATTAAATTATTAATAAGTAAGTAAGAAAATAAAAATATTTAAGTTAATAATTAATTTAGATTAGGGTGTATATATATAATTAATTAAGTTTAGATTTGGTGAAATTATATATGGGAATAATAATTTTTACAACTTAGTAACTAAATAATAATTCTTAAAAATTTTTGAAAATTAAATTTATATCTAAATAATTTATTATAAATTGAAAGTAATTATTTTTTAAGTTTTAACAAGTCAAAATGAAATATATTTTACAAAAATTCTATTGATTATTTATTTATAATTTTTAAACATAAAATGAATATTTTATAAAATTTTAAATATTTAAATATATTTATAAAAATAAAAAAATTATTACAAAGATAAGCAGAGAAGGGGCGCTCTGCCCAATTTTTGAGACTTCAGGGTCACATTTACATCTTCGAAAAGAAAAAAGTGTCAATGTGATATTTTTACTATAGTGTATAGGCATATTTACACATTTTCCTTTAATAAATTTATTTGAAGAAAATATATTATAAATATTTTAAAGATAATTAAATTATTAATAAGTGAGTAAGAAAATAAAATTATTTAAGTTAATAATTAATTTGAAATAGGGTGTATATATATAATTAATTAAGTTTATATTTGGTGAAATTATATGTAGAAATAATAATTTTTATAATTTAGTAACTAAATAATAATTTTTATGAATTTTTGAAAATTAAATTTATATCTAAATAATTTATGATAAATTGAAAAGTAATTATTTTTTAAGTTTTTACATGTCAAAATGAAGTACATTTTATAAAGATTTTAATGTCTATTTATTTATAATTTTTAAATCTAAAATGAATATTTTATAAATTTTAAATATTTAAATATATTTATAAAAATAAAAATAAAAAGTTATTAGAAAGATAAGTAGAGGAGGGACGCTATGCCCCATTTTTGTGATTTCAGGATCATATTTGCTCATTCGAAAAGAAAATGTGCTAATGCGATATTTTTAATGTGATATTTTTGTTATAATTCAAGGACATATTTATATTTTTTTTTTCCCTAAAATAAATAAGAAAGCAACACACTAAATTTAATATGGTTTATTCTTTTAGTTTGTACTGCGTCCATGGACCAAATTCCAAGAAAATCTTCCACTAATAAAAATTAGCAAGTGCAAAGAAAGAATTTTGTTTACAAATATTATATCCCCACGTCGAGATATGATGATCCTAGGAAAAGGATTAGTTTAAGGCTACTAATTCTAATAGAAAGTATCGTAACTTACAAATTATTGACCTATAAATTATTTATGTATTTTTTATTAAAAAATTCGCCAGAGTTTTCTTTGTAAATATAACATCTAAAGTTATCGACTTATTTAATTTATACAAATTTAAACAACTTATTAGGAAACCAGCACTTCTAAAATTTCACTTTATACCCTCGACTTTCATTTTTCATATTATAATTCCCTACTTCAATTACCATAATAGTATCAATTAATTATGCATCAATTTAATTAAGGTTCAGATACTTGATATTAATATTAATTGAGTCGTAAACACAGTAGTTATACATATCCCACATTACCATCATAATCATGGAGCAACTATAAATTAACAAAAAAATATATATAAAAATTCTTCGTAGTAGAGATAGTTATATAGATACTGCCGATTCCAAATTCGGATGAAAAAGATGGGTTGAAACTACCATTATCTACTACGAACCTGAAAATATTAAACAACTAAAGGTGAGAATTTAATCTCAGTGAGTAATACACATATTATCTTATTTATGAGGCTAGGTGAGGAAGTTGCTCATAAAGAGGATAATGATAGCATAAAATGTATAATAATAATGGGATCATTAATCAGTTAAAGATTCATAAAATTGAAGTCATTTAATATATGGGTTCGGTTCTACATTGGAATCAAGAATTCATAACATATCATATTTTAAATTGATAGAATCATTATTGATCATTTAAGCAGAGACTACAATCCGGTAGCATGCTATTTACTTATACGGTTGATCAAACCGCATGGTTAGGACCTTAACCCCCTCCTAGCTAGGATCATTAAACCACTGTGCACAATGTCATTAAAACTTCTGTCATTTCATTAATGCTATATATATAGTGCTTAATCATTAAGTATCAAAAATAACTTAAGCACTTCTGATGGTTCAACATATGAATCATTAGGCCAATTATGCAAATTCAATTAAAAGGAATTAGCTGGGATTATAAAGGGCATGAAATTAATCATGAATCATTCAATTGGTATTTTTGGCCAACAATAAAATTTCATGGCAATTTCAATAATTTAATTTGAAGGCAATATCAAGTAAAATAATATGTGTATTACTCATCTCTAAAATCAAAAATCCAAAATCAATCTTCCTTCTCTATTCAACAAAGACAAAACAGGTGATCATAAATCTCTTTATCATCCCCTTTAGATGCTACACATACAATTAAATATAATTTAGGGTCAATTTGATAAGAACTTACATTAATTAAAACACTAATTAATCAATTTCCCTAAAATTCCTAATTCTTAAGGTTAATTTCAACTTTCATCCTACTAACAGTTTTGGTTCTCTCAATCATATCTCCCTCTATACTTATCCAATTGCTCTAATTATTATTTTTAATTAAACTAGACATTTTAGGCTCTAATATATCTAAAAATCAGATTTTTTTATACTTTATACAATTTATAGTGGAATTTCAAAGTCAGTCCTGCATCCTACAATTCTTATGCGAGCAACTTCTACTATTTCACTTGTAACTCATTATGTAGTAATTCAAATACAGTTCTATTTTCTTAAAATTTTAGCTAAGACACAGAGAAATATTTTTCATGTTTTAAGTTTCTCCTGAATCAGAATTTAATATCCTCAAAATTAAAAAACCCAGTAAGGTCTCTCAACACAAATCTTAATCCGAGTCAGTCATACTCAGTAGTCTATATCTCTCAACACAGTAAGAATTTGATAAAACTTCCTTAAAGACAATTAGTTTAGACATGTAAAAATACAACTTTCATGTTTAATAATCTTCAAATTCTAAATTTAAGGGTACAAAAACTTAGCCCTAATATTCTGTCAAGTCACAGAAAATTCCAAATTTCCAAAGATTTACTTCTAATCCTACTTTCTTTCACTAATTAAACCTCTAAATTAACATTAAACTCATTAAATTATATTATAGAACTAGTTAAAGATTTTACCTCTTGAAACCCTTTGAAGAATTTCTTTTAACTATCTACAAATTTGATGAAGAAAAGGAGTTTTGGAGATGGAGGTATTGAAAATTAATGAAGATGGAGAATGGTTTGAGTGAGTAGGTGAAGCAAAATTTGGAGAATTTTATGGAGGAATTTTCAGCCAAATAAAGAGGAAGAAGAAGATAGTGATAATTTTATCTAATTGTTTATTTGTAATAATTAATAACCAATTAGAATTTAGGAAAAGAAAATTTGAACAAAAAATGAAAAGAAAATTAATTTAGTCATGATTGTGTCTTTATTATTTTGGATGAAATAAAACAAATTAATTTGGTGGAGATCCCTCTACTTGGCTATCTACCTAGCCCATTTTATCATTATTTATTCATTTTTATTTTTTATTTTTTTAATTATTTTAATTATTGATCAAATTTTGACCAATTTCTCAAAATTTACAAAATTATCATTTTCCTCTTCTTATTCTCTTTTACTTCTCTATTTAAGCATTTAAATTTTATCAATTTCACTCAATTCTATTTTTAACTCATTCATTATTCATCAAATTTTAGGCATGCGAAGAAAAATTGGACAAAAAGTTGCTTTAGAATTTATTAAAAATCGAATACCAAAGCGTGTTCAAACTTAAGTTTTCTAAGTTTTTCTTTTAAGTCTTTTAATTGATTTAATTAATTAACACTCTTTCTAATTTCTTTTAATCCTCTAATTATTTTTTCCATGCTACTAATCTAGCCAACTTAGGTTAACCATAATTAATTCTAAGTAATGCACCTTCTAAAATCTATGGAAAAAAAATCAACCGCTGACTCTCGTTTCTTGAAACTACTTTTAATCGTTTTAAATTTTCAATTAGAGTTATTACATTCTACCCCCTTCAGAAAAATTCGTCCTCGAATTTTAAATTACTAAACTTATTGCTGAAACAGCTGTGGATACTTTCGTTGCATATCGGCTTTGCTTTCCCATGTGTATTCTTTAACACTGTGATTTCTCCATTGTACTTTCACCATATAAATTTCTTTATTTCTCAGTTTCCTTACTTGCCAATCTATTATCTTAACTGATATTTTTTCATATGATAAATTCTCATCTACTTCAATAATTTGTGGCTGAAGTACATGAGATGGATCTGACAAGAATTTTCAGAGTATTGAGATATGAAATACTGGATGAACATGACTTAAGCTCGTAGGAAGAGCTAAGCGATAAGATACATTCCCCACTTTATTTAGTATCTCAAATGGTCCCAAATACCTTGGCGAAAGTTTCCCCTTCTTGCCAAACCGCATAACACCTTTCATTGGGAAAATTTTTAAGAATACATTATCGTCGATAGCTAACTGCATATCTTTTCACTTAGGATCCACATAACTCTTTTGCCGACTAAAAGCTGTCTTCATTCTTTCTCTAATAATCGTCACTTTCTCCATAGTTACTTTGATCAAATCTGGGCTTTCGATCTGTTTATCCTCAGGGTCCACCCAACATATTGGAGATTTGCATTTTCTTCCATACAATGCTTCGTATGGTGCCATACCAATAGTGGAATGATAGCTATTATTGTAAGCAAACTCCACCAAAGGTAGGTATTGATCCCAACTGCCTCCAAAGTCAAAAACACATAAACGAAGCATATCTTCCAGTGACTGAATGGTTCTTTCAAATTTCACATCAGTTTGAGGGTGGAAAGTAGTACTAAAATTCAGTTGTGTACCTAAAGCCTCTTAAAATTTCTGCCAAAATCGGAATGTGAATTGAGTACCCCAATATGATATAATGGATTTTGGTATACCATACAATCTCACAATATCCACATATAATTGAGAATACTGGGCTACAGAATAAGTGGATTTAACCTTAAGAAAATGAGCTGACTTCGTAAGCCGATCCACAATCATCCATATAAAGTCATAACCCCGTGAAGTTCTTGATAATCCAACTACAAAATCAATAGTGATATGCTCCCATTTCCATTTAGGCAATTCTATCTCCTGAAGCAACCCAGAAGATTTCTGGTGCTCGAATTTTACTTGCTGACAATATAGACAAGTAGATACAAACTTGGCTATCTGTTGCTTTATACCCGACCGCCAATAGCAGCTCTTCACATCATGATACATTTTGGTTGTCCCCTGGGTAAACACTGTAAGGTGCAAAACGAATCTCTTTCAAAATCTTCTCTATGAGTTCATCAATGCAGGCAAGCACAACCGTTGCCCCATTTTCAATACACCATCATCTAATTGAAACTCGGAAGTCTTCCCAGCTTTCACATCCTCCTTTAGCTTGAGTAACTGCGGATCCTTATCTTATGAGACTCTAATTTCATCAATTAATTTAGGTCTCACTTAATACTGTGCAAATAGAGCTTGTGATTCAAAAATCTCCAACTAAATTCTCATATCAATTAATTCTTCCATCTCCCTAATTAAAAACCTCCGATGAACAACAATATTTGATAGACTTCCCATTGACTTCCTACTTAATATATCAGCTACTACATTTGCCTTCTCAGCATGATAAAGGATTTGACAATCATAATCCTTTATTAACTTTTATTGTCACATAAATCATATTTGGAAGTGATATTATATTGTCATTGAATTTAGTAGGTGACAATTATAATTGTCATACATATGAGTGAAGTTGTCAACTATAATATTATTATGACAAACTTTATTGTCACAAATTAGTACATTAATTGCAATATATATATATATAATAAATGTTAAAAAAATATTTCATAATAATAATAATAATAATATAGAAATTTAAAAAAAAATTATACATTCTTATTCTAAATATAATTCATTGTTTATAATAGTAAAAAAATTAAATTTCTACTAAATATTAAAAAAATACATTCAATAAATTTCAAAGCTTTGATCAATAAAATCTCTCCTTCCCTTGAATTCTTTCAACATTAGATTTCGATATTAATGTTAGTTTCTCTCTTTATGAGAGAAGTTTTCCTCATCTCCCTTTCATTCCATGTTTGGTGGAGTTGGTCTAGTTATGCCTGCAAGCTTCTTTTTGGAGGTAAGATCTTTTGCCTCTTCCCAAGAGAGATTGTCCCTTCCCTTTACAGCAGCTTCCTCAAGAGCCAATTGTTGATCTGTGATGAGACCAACCTTAACAAATTAGTTCTTCTCAAGTTCAACCAAGGACATCATCTCTAATTCAACCTCTAACAGTTGCTCCGTATCAATTGACTAGATTGGATAATATTTCTTTAATGATTATCTTAGTTGTGATTTTTATGGGTAAATAGCAGTGTCAAATAACAACAATGACTTGATGGAAAAAAATGCATGAGTAACGACAAAAGAATTAACAATTTCAACAGTAGTGACAATAATATTGGAAAAATGATATAAGGGTTCTAACAGTGATGGTAGTAACAAGAGAACAAATCCCTGAGATATCAGTGGTTGGTGATTCCAATGGTGATAAATTTAAGTGCCTAGCAACCAAAGGCATTTTCATTAGGGATATATTTTTCATGTAATGCAACTTCTAAGTTATACCATAAAGTTATCTTTCTGATTTATCATTTTGTTTTGAAATACTACCTATGCTTTATGTAGACTATTGGCAATTACTTACAAGGTCCCAGACTTCCAACTACCAAACTTCTTAAAGCTTTAAGAAAAAAAAATGTTGATCATTATACCAAGAACATCTCATAAAAAATAGAAAATCAAGAACAATACATACCGTGATTTTGGGGCCTCCCTCTTTACCTACAACACAGATGAAATGCATCATAATGACCACTTGGAAATAGGATAATATTTACAATCCAATCAAGTTAATATTATTAGCTACCAAAATTACCTCATTTTTTTTTTCAATTTCATCTGTGATTATAGCCATTCCATAGTCACTCAATTTTGTAATTTGATGCTCATCAAGCAATATATTCTTTGTCTTCAGTCGATTGTAAAAGTACCAAGAATCAACCCAATATGAAGAAAATGCACAGCCTTGGCAACTCTAATAAGGATTGCTAATCACAGCCTTGGCAACTCCAATAAGAATTGCTAATCTATCTAACCACTTGAATAAAAATAAGAATTTTCAATCATTGTTATCAGATAGAAGATCCATATTAGTATCAACCAAAAGCAAAGAATAAAAAATACGTATTAGATTCAAAAATCCATGAATAAAAAATTGATTATTTGTATACTAGTTTGAGTTTTACATAAGAGTCCATCTTCTTACACAATTGCTAAAATTGGTAGAAGTTCTACCCATTTCAAGGGTTAGAATCCTACTGTAGAGCAAACGAAATTCTCAAAAGGTTAAATGGTTAAATCCGATATAAATATGCTTTTGAGTGAGAGTTAGAGAAAGAGATAGAAAGAGAGTGTGTGCTTTGGTTGCAATTTTATGGATTTCAGTGGTGAGTAGAATCCTAGGATTTAATAATGACGTGAATTAGTATTTTAATTAGGTTGGAACTTTAGAGTTGATCACATGTAATATTAGTATGCAATCAAGATAAGAATAATATGGAAGATATTAACTAATTAAATTTAATTGAAGGACTGCATTACACTTCATTGAACTCAATCTAGATGTAAAGGCTCATAAATCTCTCCAACACCAAATAGTGTAGCAAATTTAAATGAAGTAAATTGAAAACAAAATTAAGAGGATGACAATTTTGTAAGGTAAAATACATAGGTAAATAAGAGAACCACCTTTTTAATTTTATTAGATTTTAAGCATCATAAGTAAATCACACTTAATTATTATCTATAATTTGAACCAATAATGTTTAATATCTAAAGAACATCATGTTTAATTTTTATTTTTCTTGTCAAGTGTCCCATAATTTTATTAAATGAATTGAATTTTTATAAAAAAAAAATTCTATTTTAGCATAAGTCATTATTAGGAAATTGACTCTTTTTTTTTTAGTTCCAAAACTGAATTTCAATGACCATAAAGTAAGTGTTAATGTCAGGGCATTGAGTAAATTAAGTGCATCTGCAATGATGCATTAGAACAAGAAAGTACATAACTGTTGAAAAGCAGGCTAATAAACATCTATATGGCAACTAAGAAGACCAATTCAAACTTGGATCTAAGCCTTGGAAATCACTTTGTTTATAGAATTGCTCATAGCTTAATTTGAAAATAACCATTGGTCTATCATTCTAAAAATAATGAAAAATGGTGAATGAGAGAAACGAAGGCAACAACTTCTTACTTTGTATATAGAAGTAGCATGTCTAGTTTTATGATAGCCTACTCTTTCCATTATAATATTCAGTGCTCAGTAGAGGAATAAATTAATATCTTCTCTGGTCTCTATGTTTTTGAGTTTTAACTTGAGTTTCCTTCACATAAATACTGCATGCTTTTAAGACAAAATATGTTTCTAATAAAATCAAGGATGCATCCACATTCCTGCATATGCACATGCTAAAATTGTTTCAAAATATTTCTAATGTTTCTTTTAATGTGCATGGTTATGTGTTTTTAAATGGCAGCGTCTATTCTGTGGATGTGGGTGTATTGGTTGAAAAAGAAAAACCTTGCTATAACCTATCAGTGCAGTGGCTTTGACAATGTAATTTAGAGTACCTAAGGAAGCATAATGAAAATAACTATCAACTCGAGCAACAACAAAGTTATTGTGAAAAGCACAATGAGAGACATTATATAATTCTCGTGTTCTCATCGCTCATAATAATTTATGGGCTACAGAAAAAACTTGGAGGATTATAAGTATATTTGCAAATGAGAAATAATGACCCAGCAATCAGTTTAGAGCAAACTCAAAATCAATGCAAAATATAAAATAATTATTAATGGGTTCTTAGACACTGCTACTGTGGCAAATTTGATTAACAAACTCTGCAATCAAATGGCAGAAATCCAGTTCTGTTAATAAATAAGCATAGAATATAGATAATCAAATCATTTATTCCAAACCAACAATACTAGAGGAAAAAAATGATACTAGACCCATATTTCACTTGAAAATATTAAACTACCAACAATTTATCCTAATCAAGAAGCAAACAATAAACAATTTAAAAGTCACTTTTTGTGTTTACTACTAAATCACAAAATATCCAACAAACCCGCATGACTATTCTAAATCAGTTACAAAAGTATTATGACATAGTAAGTAAATAACACAAATTCTAAAAAATAGTACAATTTTATAGTCTATAATCTGAATCCAAATCTATTGTAACTGATTGATCCACAATTATCACCCCTGAAAAATACCAAGTAGATTGAACAGATAAATTCATTCATAAAATGATTAAAAAACACTCCTACCATCTATTAGATAGAAAGTAAAAAAAGGAAAGTGAGAAGCACAAAAACATAAGATAAATGAAGAAAGAAAGCAATAATGAAGCTCATATACAGATTATTAGACGTGCAATTGAAATAATAATGGTCATTGCATACAAGCATGCAATGATTAGAATATCCAGTGTATATTTTAATACTGCACTATTTTTTGGTTCAACACAGAGAAATCTATTTGCCTATCTTTTCCAGATATATTTCATGCATAATTTACTCCATCTACTCCATCTTTACAGATATATTCATATATTCAATAATAAATTAATATTAAGGAATAATACCAAAAGGTCTTATGCCATTGAACAGTCATAAAACCACCACCTCTGCATCTTATACAAAACAACAAACTCTTAGAATCATACACAACCATCCACCATCATGCCTAATATCATTCTACTTTGAAGCCAAACAAGAGCCTAGGTTAAAACACAAGGTTGCTCTATTTTAACAAGAAAAGCATATTCAGGCAACAACTATCAGGTATTTTAACAACACGCCATAGAAAGGCATAACATAACTTAGATGGCATGAATCAAGTATCAGCCTCAAAAATGATATATACACATAAAGGTTTAGTAATATTACCTTATTCACGATTTTCAATCTCTCGTTGTATTCCTGAAAATTTTAAAAAGAAATACATGCTAATAAGTAGCTACACCATGAAAATAAAACAAAAAAATAATATTAGAATGTATATATACTGTCAAAATAAGAATTTTGTTTTACCTAGACTCATGTCTCCAATACAAGAAGGAGTACCACCTGGTGACCAATTTGTTAAAATTAAGAGCACTTGTTCTTTAACCTGTTGATCTAAACTTTTTTGAAATTCCTCTTCCATTTTTTTTGACTCTGCAATAAATTCATTTTGAGTTTTTGCTCACAGCTCTTCACAAATTTTGTTAACATTTAAAGGTCTTGCATTTCCCTTGGAACTTGGGGCCTTACTCCCGCTCTTTTTTCCACTAAAATATCCTTATTTTTTTACCAACACTTGAATTAACATCTCATCATCAGTAATAGGTGTCGCACCATCTTCATTTTGTTGGTTTTCAACATCTTTGAATTTCTCCTAATCATTCAAGTACATATAACTACTTGTTTTTCAGGTGCCAAGTGTTGACTTCAACACTCTAGATTGATTATTCACATAATATTAAGAAGAAGAAAAAAAAAATAGAGCATTTGATGGGTTAGGAACTCTTGATATTCAAGCAGTGACCTATTTTTTTAGACATTTTTAAATTTAAAAAGATTTTGATTTTACTTGCATAATTTTCTTTAGATATAGGATCAGACCACACCATTTCTCCCTCTTTATTCTTTTGTTTTATTTGTGAGGTAAATAGGGAATATGAGAATTCTCAATTTCTCAAACAATTTAAAGGAATCATCTAACCAAGTTTGAAGGCATAACTAAACTTATTGAAATTTCATATTCCCTATTTGACCTTACAAATAAAACAAAATAAGCCTTATTTCAAATAAGTACCCTGAAAACTATATGTTAATCTAAATATCAACAATCAGTGAATAATAAAATTATATACAATAACTTTTCAAATATGTAATTCATGCATATTCTAACATTCAAGCTCAAAACAAATAAAAGCCTACCTGAATTCAGAGTTTTTAAATAGAGTGCTAATAAATCCTTCTCCTTTAGCTTCCAAGATTTGAGAGATAATAGATTTGGATAAAAACAGAATGTCAAGTCCTGAAAAGCAAAGAAGAAGAAAAATAAGGAAAAAATTGACCTCTATGAAGAGTATATCCATTTAAACCATTTTTTTTGCACATAAAATCTTAATCTCCTTAAGCTAAATTGCTCAGCAACAAAAAAAAGCCAGCAAAGAACTTGGTTCATCATTTTATAACTTAGTTTAATATGTTTGAATCAAACCTAATTCAATTACTATAACTCGGCTTAAATATAATTATATTTTTTTTATCGAAATTTAAATTAACTATAAAACATAAATATTCCAGCTTGAAACCTCTTGATAAAATCAATTACAGTAATGATAAGATAGAACAAATTTGGACACAAAAAGTTCAAGAGGTGCTACAACATTAAAATAAGAAATGACAATTACCACATGAATTTTTATTCAGTTCAGAGTCCAGTATATGGAAATGCAAATATGACATGCATGCTTTAGAGATTCGCGCATTATATGACCATATTAAGTGACAAATTATTATATAAGAAATATAATAAAAAAAAAAAACCTCTTAGTAATTAATGCTTTCTCCTCTAGATCTTTTACAGAAACTATTTTTTGTGCTGCCTCCTGGCGTACTCGGTCCTCTTACTGTAGCAAAAATAAACCAAATACTGTATAAAACATTAATCTCTTAGAATTACAATTAATCAAAAAGAGAAGCAAAATTGTAATATAATGTATTTGAGTGTTTGCACGTATAACCATGCCATTCAAAGGTCACATTCTTCATCTACATATTTCATACACCATAATTCATATATAAAACAAAACTTAAGTCAAGAATCTGCCTGCTAAACCAGAGGGAAAATGAAAAAGTTGATGATAAATGAAAAAAGAACTGAGAACGGAAAGCATTAATGGCAATTGTTATATCTGTAGGAATTTTTTTGCTTAAGAGATTGAAAAATTTTCAGCTTCTATTTCTACTACCAATTCTTAAATTATAGGTAAAAAATGACAATCTTCTAACTACAATTTCCATTGTCTTTTTTTTTTCTCCAAATATTCTTATATATTTTGCATTCAAAGCATAAAGCACAGCAAGAAAGCATATAATAATTAGATTAATAACAACAAATACTTGAAATTTTTTTGTTAAATCTCTCCAAGAGATTTAACAAAAACTTAAGTTCTTTCTGTCTTTCTCATATTAACATTACAGTATTCTGATCCTGCATGGAAAGAGCACATAGAGTAACTAACATAAACATTTGACAAAAAAAAACTAAGGTGTACAGGGTCACTTGTGTCATGGCAAAGAATCTAGCATGCAAATAAGACAAAAATTTCAAGCACAAGAACCACACAAGCTGGAAGCAAATAAAACAAAATTGACTAATAAAGAAATTTAAACTGCACCTACATTTCTAGAAGTTACACCTTGCTAATCAAAACAAGCTTTCTCAATGAAAAATTCTATAAAGGCATTTCTATTTCCAATAATTCTTCTATTGCAAGCTCATATGCATAAAACCCTTTACTCACAATAAACAATACAAAGCACCTCGTGGGAGTAAAATGAGTAAAATCCAACACCAACTACAGCAACACCCAAATTGTGTTCAATTATTTGAGTAGATTTTTATTCTATTTGGACCCACACCATCAAAAATTACAAAATCAATTCATTTCCAATATTTTCTTTCCTTTTCGCAGCCATCAACCTATAAATGATTGGAAAACAATCAAAGAACCAAAATCCTGAAATCCCAAATGGGATACCCAAAAGTTGTAATTTGTATCATCATAATTTGCAAGAATTAAAAAAAATAAAAAAAATAAACTAAACTGAAAAAATAAAACCCAAATATTACCGTCAAACATAAAACCCAAGTATCACACAAGCAAGACCCAAATACGTTTGGATTGTAATTACTTGAAACAAAGATAAAGGAATAGATTTTGGATTTGGTTTGGTATTGACTGATAAGGTAGATAGGTATATGATGAAGAGCAGTCATGATGAAAAGGAGAAAATGGAGAAAGAGATAAGATAGAAAAAGGGGTCAGGCTCTCGGTAGAGCATAGGAGACGATTAGGATAATGAACTTGAAATGCGGAGCCCAAACAATTGGCGAGTGAGTGGTTAGTGGCCAACAATGCCCTATTTGATGGCATTACTCTTTGAGGCTGGCACTTGAGGAACCTCGGCGCACTCCATACAAAGCAAGCAAGTCCTAGGGATGAGATCCTCACGTAAGGACCTCAATTCTCATTAGGAGGTCGAACCAAAGACCTATGGAAGTCGGGGCTACCCTATCCCATGGGCAACACAATAGAGTCTCGAATGAGGAGTTTTGAGGCCTTTTTTTATTTCTAAAAAGGAATGACAACAACGATTATAGCTTTGAATCACTAAAGAAAGTGTTAAATTTTGATGTTCACAATGAAAATTTTCTCTTTACTCTTCATGATTGAAACTGGAGAAACCGCAGTGATAAAAGCCACCGAGACGGTTTCTTTCCTCCTTTTACTCTCGAGAGTCGATATGTGAGCAAAGCGTACCGGAGTTTAGAGGCCTTGTAGTAGCAGGTACTTATTTTTCATTCTAGGACATATGTGAAGGGGGCTTTTATGAAGTAAACGAGAAGAGGAAAACAAAATATAGAAAGTAAAACAATACATCCATTGCACAATTAAAATCAAAAGAAAATATAAAATTCATATCAAAATTAGCAAAAAATAAAGTATTAATGTAGAGAAAAATAAAGTATTAATGTAGAGAAAAAATTTTAAGAAAAAATTATACCTCTTTCAAGATGAATAGAGAAGAAAATGATGAACAGAATTTAAACTATTTATGTTAATGAATAAACTTTAAGAGTTTTAATTGGATTTTGAATGCAAGTTAAACTAGAATTCTAAAATCTAAAGAAGATTAAAAAAAAAGAGAAAATTCTATTATTTTGGAGGGAATAAAAAAAGATGGGTATTTCTCTTTGTTAATTATTGTGACTATTAATAGTTAGTTAACACAAATAATAAAAATATTTGTGATAATATTTTTAGTTATAACATATTATAAATTTAATGGCAACTTAATTTTATATGATTTAATATAAAAATAAATTAAAATTATATTTAAGTTAATTGTGACATGTTTAATTTTATGTGACAAAAAAATATTATTAAAAAATATTAAGTGACAAAAATAAATTATTGTAACAAAAAATAATATTAGCAATATATTATTTTAATGATTTGTCACATTTTTTCTTACATTGTCATGAAAGTAAAATATTTTTGTGATAATTATTTTTTTATTGTCACGATAACTTTATCCATTAAATATCGTGATAAGTTAAAAATTCTTGTCATAAATTATGTATTTTTTGTGACATTAATTTATTGATGGTAGTTTTGATTTGTTTTTTTTTAAAAAAAAACAAAAAGAAAAATAGTGTAAAGTTGATGATGGATTTTAGCAGCAACATACAACTAACTAGAGCTAAAAACTTGAAAAACTCTCATATTAATGTGATATTGTAAGGCTCTGCCCTGAAATTATTTCACATAATATAATTATTGTTTATTATAGAATTTAATTAGTACAATTTGATAGTTATAAAGATATGTATTTTACTATTAATTTTTTATTTTGGTGAATTTGATTCTGACATAAAAAGTTCAAACTCTCAAATTTCATAATTCTAAAAAAAAAAAATCAGTATTATTCAATGAGTCATTGATTGCTAATTTATTCAACGAATTTTAATTAAGTAATCTAAAAAATTATTATCCGAATAATAAGATTATATATTTAAATCTTAATCGGTATCTTCAAAATTACATACTAATAGAATTTCAGTCAATAATAGATTGCCAACCTGGCAATCCAAAAGAGACAGCAACATTGGCTAAGAAAGAAGTTCAAGAGAATACCAATAAGACTTGATTTAAGAGTGCTGGAGTTGGGTTTTAGACTTGTTATAAGTTTGTTAAATTGTGGCTGACTCATTTTTAATTTGTTAGACACATGAGTCAGCCACAACTGATCCAAGTTTGTTAAATTAGTTTAATACGTGTATTGTAATTATTTTTTCATCTTTCATTTAGTTTGTGTATATATAGATTTGATATTTACTTTAGAAATAAGATGAGCCATATTTTCACAATATTTGTTTCTTGTTATGATATCAGAGCTTTTTTCTTTTTGTTTAGTTGTTCTTGAAGTTTCTATGATTTTCTCTCTGCGTTTCTTCTTTCTTTGATTTTCTTTGCAACCAAACAGATAAAATTAATCATTAGCCATGGCTAATACAACTCCAAAACCAAAAGAATTACCATCTAGCCCATATTACCTTCGTCCGAATGAGAATCCAAGTCTGATTCTCGTTACCCCTCCATTAACAGGCCCTAATTTTCATACATGGTCAAGAGCCATGAAAATGGTACTATTGTCCAAGAATAAATTGAAGTTTGTAGATGGCAGCATACCAGTTCCAAGTAGAATAGATGAGATTTATCTAGCCTGTGAGAGGTGTAATACTATGGTGTTATCATGGATCATCAAATCGATTTTGCCATCTTTAGCACAAAGTGTAATTTGGATTGATAATGTGATTGATGTTTCGAACGATTATCATGACAGATTTTCACATGGAAATTCATATAGGATCTCTGATCTTCAAGAGGAGTTATGTAACTTCAAGCAAAATGACCTTTCTGTTACTGCATATTTCACTCAATTGAAGATTTAATGGGATGAGTTGATAACCCTAAGACCCGTACCTATGTGTACTTGTACTCCAAGATGTAGATGTCAAGCTTTAACAACTGTGAGGAATAATCAACAAAATGACTATGTCGTTAGATTTCTCAAAGGCTTAAATGATTCATTTTCTACTATGAAGTCCCAAATCATGTTGTTAGACCCATTGCCTGCCATTAACAAAGTATTTGCTCTAGTTTTGCAATAAGAACGGCAAAATCATGGTCCAATTCATAGTTAATCATCTGAAATCAGTTTCTAGTGCATTCTTTGCACCTAAGGCTGCCTCTATTCAACAACCAGGTAGAAGATACAATGCATGGCCAAGTTATGGCTATCAAAATAATAAGAAGACAACGATTTGCACATTTTGTGGCTGGGATGGACTAGAGAAATGTTTTAGAAAACATGGATATCCACCTGGATGGAAGTTTAGACCTCAATATCTGTCAAATAGCACCAATCAGCTTGAAGTTACTACTTATGATTCAGAAGAATTCCAATAAAGCACCTTTCAGTAATCTCAGTATTATGACAGCCCCAATCAAGTACAATAAAAGCCTGACTTTTTTTTACCAAAGACCAGTATGACTAATTATTAAGTTTGATGTAGCAATCTGCTACTATTAACCAGAAGGCCTCTTCACAGAGTATCTCAACACCACCAGTTCAGAGTAATCAGTCCCATTCAGTAAATATTTTTACCACAGAAGATCAGTTTAACATGGCAGGTAACCTTTGTTTTTCCATAACCATCATACAATAAAATTGTCACACCCCAACTCCAGTGGTGCGACGGTCCTAGGGCAAGGGTAGGCTTAAGGCCACCATAAACCCGTAGAACTCACAGATCACTATTCTCATAAATGCCAAGAATATAACATCATATAATTTCTATATTCATGCATATAATCAAGGGTATTCAATTGCATCCTTCTATATTATTACATATCTTTCTCT
>CANXYC010369405.1:0-10781 GCA_948193065.1 Aleurites moluccanus
AATACATTTCAATGATGGCCTAAGGCCCAATGATATTATAATATCAAAAATAATAACATTCAATATGAAATTTAGTCCAAGAACAATGACTAAACTTCATTCAAGAACAATATTAACAAATGTGGATTTCATAACAAAGAATAATTATCCCATAACTTACCTCAATCGAAAACAAATAAGCTCAACTATCACCACAATCAACAATCTTCAGGTCATTGGGTTCACCAAGCCTAAAACAATAAATTTTCAAAAATGGATCAATTAGGGTTTCCTTCCCCAAAGCCATAACACAAAGAATTATAGGATTCTATACCCTTTAGTACTCATTAAATTGATTTCTAATACTAATTAAACCATTAAATCTCACAACTCCCATATCAACAATAATTAATGGCAATAAATGCTCTTAAATGACTACTAACAACCTATAACAACTAGTCTAACAATATCATAACTCATAAACAACTATAAAAGTAAGAACTAGGATTTACCTTCAAAACCCTAGAAAAAGATTTCTTTAGAAAGAATGACCTTGAAATGATTTGATGCCTTACAATGTGTTTCCCATGAAGAATTTTTGAAGAAAAAGGCTATTTGGATGATTAAAGAGCAATAGAGCTAGTTGAGCAAAGGAAAGAAATGAGAAGAAGAAGAAAATGAAATTTGGTTTCCAGTTCAAAAATATAAAAAATGACTTCTATTTATCGAGCCCGAAGTCTCGCGCCCATGAAGAACGAATTCACGCTCGTGAAGAATAAATTTCATGTTCGTGAAGGATATATTCATGTCGGTAACTAATGCACAACCACATAGAACTGTCCTTTTTCTTGACAAATAACACCGGTGCACCCCATGGCGAGGTACTAGGTCTAATGAACCCTTTGTCAAGCAAATCCTGTAGTTGTACTTTCAGCTCTCTTAATTCTATTGGTGCCATGTGATATAGAGGTATGGAGATCAGATTCGTTCTAGATAATAACTCAATATTGAATTCAATCTCCCTTTCCAACGGCAAACCTGGTAATTCTTCAAGAAAGACATTTGGATACTTACTCACAATTGGAATCTATTCTAATCCCTTCACTTCCTTCTAAGTATCACGAACATATGCCAAGTAACATTGGCAACCCTTCCTTAGCATTATCCTCAACCCAATGGCGGATATCACATTATAGGGTACTTCACTCCTTTCCCCTTAAAACTTAAACTCCTCACCCTTAGGTGGTTTGAAGACTATCTTCTTCCGATTGCAATTTATGGTTGCAAAATACTTGGATAATCAATCCATGCCTAAGATAACATTAAACTTTAACACCCGCAATTCAATCAAGTCTACCTCTAAACTCTTTCCATCAATACTAACAACACATGCAAGATAGAAATTTTGGACCTCAATCTCCACATTTAAGGGAGTGGACACAACCATCACATTATCAAGCAATTCATACAACATGCATAACTTCTTAGCAAAGCGGGATGATATAAAAGAATGAGATGCTCCTGAATCAAACAATAATCTTACATTCTGTGCTTGAATAGAAAGAATACATGTGACCACTGCATTAGAGTCTTAGGCCTTCTATTGATTAAGTGCAAAAACTCTCCCTCTTCCTTTACCCAAAGAAGTCTGACCTGGAGCTTGAATTGTAGATGAACTTGAACCTCGGCCTGCTTCTGTACCTATGTCATAACCTCGGCCTACCCCAGCTTGAGCACTACTGCTCCCCACTATCTCTATATGAATTGTAGACTACGGAGCTGGTGGTCTCACGGTAGTCGCTATCTATGGACAATCTTTCACAAAGTGTCCAATTTGTCCATAATGGAAACAATCCCCTATCTCAACATGACATGGTCCTAAATGTCTCTTCCCACAAGTAGGACATTGGAAATTACCCCATGAAGGTGCATAACTAGTTGTGCCCCTGCTCATATGTGAAGCAGATCTAGAAGGATTGGGCCTGTATTGTGATCTTTTTGGCTATCCTCTGAACCCACTCTGAGGAGTATATTGCCTCAAAATATCCATGCTCCTCACTCCACTGCTATCCCTATTAGGCATAGAGGAACCCTCAAGTCTAGCCTTCTTCTTCTGCTCTCTTTATGCTTTCAGTTCCATTTCCTGATTCTCAATCATTCTGGCTTTATCCACCAGTCTGGAATATGAGTTAAACTCATAAGCAGCCAGCACACGAAATAATGGAGGAATCAAACCTCTCCTGAAGTATTGAATCAAAGCAACCTCTGTAGAAACCAATGCTAGAGCATACTTACTTAGTTGACTAAACCTGCTAGCGTACTCTGGTATGCTCATTTCCATAGTTTGAACCAGCTGTTTAAACTCTACGGCTTTAGCCTCTCTCACACTTTTTGGAAGAAACTCATCCATAACCACAGTCTTAAACTGCTCCCAAGTAATATCCACACTAGCCCGAAGTAATCCAGTCACACTTCTCTTATACCAATCTTGGGTATCCTTCCACATCAAGTGGCCTACAAACTCCACTGCCCTTCTATCTGGTATCCTCAAAAGCTGAACCTTATCCTCTATTATCTCAAGAAAATCAGTAGGATCCACATCTCCCCTATACTCCGGAGGCTTGAGTTTCGTAAACTTCTCAAAAGATATCTCTTCAACTTGTGGCACAAAAGGTGGTGGTGGAGGAATTACTGGTGGAATAGAAGCTACCGATGTTGGAGGAACCAGCTGTTGCAATCACTGTGTGATAAGCGCCTCCAATCTCTCATAGTTTTGTTGCAACTGATCAAATCTTTGTGCCACCATAGCATCATCTGAGGTTCTAGTGGAGGAACCACTCCCTCTTTTACACTGCCCACAGAATCCTCCTTTAAAAGATCTTCCCTTCTAGGGCAACCTTATCCATGCCCACGACCTCTACCTCTCCTCGGAGGCATCTCGATACTGATAAAGGAAAAATAAACAACTTAGATTCATAACACGACTGCAAATGCAGATCTAAATCAAAGGAATACAAAACAATGACAAGACATGAATCCTATACTCCGTACTTTACTTATTCAATCACGCTTAAGCCAGTGAACTTGCACATCTGTTTATCTATCTATAAATTATAGCTATAGCTCTGATACCACCATTGTCACACCCCAAAACTAAAAGTGTGATGGTCCTATGGCAAGGGTAGGCTTAAAGCCACTATAAACCCTTGGAACCTTAACCTGTCAACAATCATCAATAATATTCTATAACCATGCAATATACTTCAATAGATTGATAATCCATCAATACAATCTCACCTGTTCCTTATTGATCAAAAGACAAAATACTATCATTAATAAGGAACAAGGATTACCAAGGAGCTCAATCATATTTCAATTCTAACACAATTCAATCTATGGAGCCACTATGATTAGTATTACAAAATAATACAAAACATCATATGATTATCAAGTTAATACATTAGCTTCTTGGAGAGAGAAAAACAATCAATAAGCTCTGTCTATTTTGTCAACAGGTTCCCTAGTACCTGAAATACATAATAGAAGAAAAGGAATGAATTGAAAACTCAATAAGTTATGGAGATGCAATAATACTTAGGGTTTTATGTTGATTGAGCAAAGAATATATTGAAATCAATATATACATATATGTATATATAAAATAGTAACAATGGTTTATAAATAATAAGAATACATTTAATGATATATATATATATATATATTTATATGCCTACAAAGAAATGGCATCCGTCAATGAGACGACAGAACAACCATCAATCCATACCATCCATCCATCGAGATACTATGATCTCATAACATACGTATGCTTGATCATAACATACGTCCCAAGGCAGATAGGCCTCCCCTAGGTAAAGCCACTAATATAATTTGACCTTATCAGCTAGGTCACTGGTACACATAGTCCAATGATTTCTCCCTCATTAGGAAGGTATTCTAAATCGTTAATAGCCATACAATCGATACAATGAACAATGGGTGGGTCTAAAGACCTCACCATATCAATATCATTAACAATATTCAATAGGTTTTCATTAATTTCATATGACCTAAATGGTCTTTCAAAAAGAATACATTTCAATGATGGCCTAAGGCCTAATGATATTACAATATCAAAAATAATAACATTCAATATGAAATTTAATCTAAGAACAATGACTAAACTTCATTCAAGAACAATATTCAAAAATGTGGATTTCATAACAAAGAATAATTATCCCATAACTTACCTCAATCCAAAACCAATAAGCTCAACTATCACCACAATCAACAATCCTTAGGTCTTTGGGTTCACTAAGCCTAAAATAACAAATTTTCAAAAATGGGTCAATTAGGGTTTCCTTCCCCAAAGCTATAACACAAAAAATTCTAGGATTCTATACCCTTTAGTACTCAATAAATTGATTTCTAATACCAATTAAACTATTAAATCTCATAACTCCCATATCAACCATAATTAATGGCAATAAATGCTCTTAAATGACTACTAACAACCTATAACCACTAGTCTAACAATATCATAACCCATAAACAACTATAAAAGCAAGAATTAGGATTTACCTTTAAAATCCTAGAAAGATATTTCTTGAGAAAGAATGGCCTTGAAATGATTTGATGCCTTACAATGTGTTTCCCATGAAGAATTTTTGAAGAAAAAGGCTATTTGGATGATTAAAGAGCAATAGGGCTAGTTGAGCAAAGGAAAGAAATGAGAAGAAGAAGAAAATGAGATTTGGTTTCCAGTTCAAAAATCTAAAAAATGACTTCTATTTATCGAGCCCGAAGTCTCACGTCCATGAAGAACGAATTTACGCTCGTGAAGAATAAATTTCATGTCCGTGAAGGATATATTCATGTCCGTGAACAATAAAAGATCAATTTCTCGTATTTGGCTAGAGAGTAAAGTAACGGACGTGATTAGATTTCACACCTATGAAACATCAAAGTTCAAATTCACGATCGTAAGAAGAGTTCGAGCTTGTGAGAACAACGGGTTCAATTTCAACAAGGCAATCACTTCTCAAGACCATTCTAATACTTACTAAAACAACTTTAAACAATATCTATAACAAAGAAATAATTCTATAACAATCAATCAATACAGATCGAAATCTTGGGTGTTACACTATACATGAATTATCTTTAGAGAGAAACTTAGCAGAAGCAATACTCATCTCAGAATTATCCAAACTGGTATTAACATTTTTAACCAAATTACCAATAGAATTAATCATATTAGAAAAACCATACCACCTGAACTGGAATCAACATATCCAATGCTAAGAATTAAAAAATTAACCACTAATAATTGAAATAAAAATCACAAACTTCATTGAAATAGAATAAGAATTCAACATACTACATTATAGATAAAACTAAGAATGAGAAGAGTTAAGAAATAAAATCTTGATGATTGCAAAATTCAATCTAAATTGCTAGCTTTTCAATTTGAAGTTCTTCCTTGCTTTCCTTGAAACTTTTCCTCTCTAAGCTCCTTAAAAAATCTTCTCCCCTTAGAAAATGAGGCTTCTTAATATTAAATACCGATTCTACTTTATTTCTCCAAAAATGGGGTCATAATATGCTTAAACCTCAAAAAATGGGTAAGCGAGACTAAAAAATTGGGTATCGATTTTGCCTCTATGTCTCGAAAATTATTTCTGGGCAAAAATCAAGTTGCATGGTCAAAAACCAAGTTAAACACCCCCAAAAACTGGGTACCAATTTTTGAGAATAAATCTCATTTAAAATTATTTGATTTTTGAACCAAAAATCCTGTTATCTTCAATCTAGCTTTAAACTTCAAAACTTAACAAATCAAATCAAATCTTAATAAAAAAATCAAAATAAAATAAAATAAAAACTACTTTAATTAAAAAATAATTAAAAATACTATTAAAATTTAAACATGTCAATGTTTTACTTGTACTATATTTTAATTCTTGAATTTTTCTAAAAATTAGGCATATCTTTTACTTTGTTTTGCTTGAGTACAAGCAATGACTTCAGTATGGGGAAATTAATTGACACATTTTTATCACTATTTTTTCTATATATTTTATTAATATTTTTAGTATATTTAATTATTTTTTATTTATATTTAATACTATTTTTAATAAATTGCTACTAATCACTTGGTTAGAGTTTTCTATAATTTTAACCCTTTTCAAGTATTTTAGGCAAGAAATTATGAAAAGCTAAAGTTTGGGTCAAAGACCAAGCTAAATAGATTTGATTACTGGGCTTAGTACTAATATTCATCGCTAAACAGCCCAAGCTTGAGAAGAAATGAGCCAACATGGCCGTGCCTAAGACCAACACGCCTATGTTGTTCAACTCTCTCACCAACACACTCGTATCTATGTTGTTCAACTCTCTCACCAACACACTCGTATCATGCTTGGACATGCCTATGCAACTCCGATTTCCTAAGCACATGCCCATGTCCATGATGATACCCCGTGAAGCTTCTATTTAGCCCAGTCGAACATAGGCTTATAAACTCATTCACGAATGCGGCCTAATCGGTTTAAGCCCAAAAATAAATACACTCATGTAGAGAATGGACACGTTGGTACAGTAAATGGAAATACAGCTCACATGTGTATTGGACATCAACACACCCTTATTGTATTGAAAATTAATCTATTATTTTACATAGTGATATCAATTTCAAAAGTCAAACAGATTTGATTTTGGGCTAAACAAGGAAAGGAAATTACTTAAAGATTAATTTTCAACCAAGGGAGCATATAGTGGATCATTGTCTACTTTTCAAATAGAGATCAAGAGGAAAATAATGGAAAAAAATATAGAATTCTAGACACACAAAGATTTGATATAGTAGCCATTTTCTTTTTTTTTTTTCTTCTTAGTTTTTCTTTTCAATGCCAAGAACACTTAGTTGAATTTAGGGTTTTATTTTCTGTTGTAATTTTTTCATCTTTATAAGGGGTTATCCTAGTCGGTCATACCTAGTGTTAATCCTATTATTCATTTTGTAAAATTGCAATGATCATACTTCAATTTAATTTCACATTTAGTTTATTATTTGGATTAATTACATTTTCTTTGTACAACGAGCAATAATTTAGAAGCATTTATCGATTAAATAGATTTGTTTCATTGACCTTTAATTTATTTAATTGTGTTTTATTGATTATGATAAATATAATTAAATTGATTAATTGGTTATTGGTGTTAATTCAAACATAAATTATATTACGCTATTCATCTTAAACCCTAAATTACTATTTGTTGCTTTTGTCAATCTATTTTTCTTTTTCTTTTCTCTTAATTCTCTTATTAGACCTTAAATGTTCTAACATACTTATTTTGATGGGTACAAACAACTAATTATTCAACTAATATTATTTGCTTGATTATATGCAAGGTTTCTTTTTTAGAATACAGCTTTTGGACTTGTAGCGGCTGCTTCCAAATAAGTAACAACCGCTACCCAGAATTCACAGCCGCTACAATTTATCCAGAAGATACAGTAGCCTAAATCTGAAAGTATAGCCCCGATACTAAGAAAATAGCACCCACTACTAAGCAAATCACAACCACTATACAAGAATTCACAACCGTTATATTATATCTAGAAGGTCCAGTAGCTTGAGCCTAAGAGTGTAGCCTCGCTACTAAGGAAGTAGTGCCTGCTATAAATAACTCACAGCCGCTATATTTTAAGTCGCAGCCATGAATGTCAAATCTAAAATATCCAAAAGTTCAAGGGTTTAAGGAGCATAGCTGTAACACCTCAGCTTAAACCTAACCTGAACCTTAAAGGGGAACTTAGGGGGAAATTTTTTTTCTTTAACTTGAACTTGTTAATGTTATGTGTTTATGCATGAATTTGATTGATATGCATGTTATATGAGGTGGTTGTATGCATAGAAGAGGCTTAAAAGCTGTTAGGAAGAAATCAGGTAAATTTGAGTTTTTGGTAAACTGGGGGCAAAATGATCATTTCACACCCCTTCGAGTTTTATGAAAATTAACACTATATTTGAAAGTAGAAAAGAATATCAGGACATAAAAATGATGATATTATGTTTAAATGAATAATTATTGGAGAATTAAACCCGGTGAAAAATAATCCCGGGCAAAGCATCGATTTGGGATTTCAATTGAACTAGGGGTAGTTTAGTCTTTTCGTTTACAATATGGACTTATATGGTGTATGCAATTTTATGGTATCATTTTATGCTTATCTAAATCAAACCATTGGATGAAAAGATGAAGAAATGAATGGTTGGATAGCTAGGTTTCACCATTTCTATCATAAGCTCAAAGCATTGGATCACACCATTTGATTTTTACATAGATTTTTCCCACCTCTTCATCATTCATCATCTTTCTTAAGCTAAAACACCAACCAACTTTCTCTTTCCTCCATTACAAGTTTCGGCCACCTTGAATCAAAGCCATAACTTGTTGTTTTCTTTCATTTTTTGATGGAAACTTGTTAATTCCATCATCCTAAATACAAATATATCCTTAGATTTAAAGGAAAATCAAGAAAAAGTAACAAATCAAAGCTTTGAAGATTTTAAAGAACTATTTGGAAAGTAAGTGATTTTGTAATTCTTTTGGTTTAATTATGTTCTTAAGATGTTATTTGATGTTATTTAGTAACAAAAATGTGTTTTGGATGGAAGAAAAGTCAAAAGTTGGAAACCAAACCCTAATAGGAAAAGTATGAATCGAAGTGTGTTTTTGATGGATCTTTTTGTTCAAATGATGTGTATTTGATGTGTTTAATATGAATTAGTGGTTAAATAATGGAAACAAATTTATTTGAATGGAAAACCAAAGTGGTCGAACCATGTGTGACTAAGAAATGGTTTGATACTTTGGTGTTTTATAGGTTTAAATGATGGAATGATGTGTATTTGGTGTGTATGTAATGATTTAATGATTAAATGGTGAAAAGAAATCCATTTGTAAGGATTTCCATTTTGGCTGAATTGATGAATCATGAATGGTGGATTTGTGCTTTGATGTTTGATAGGTTTAAATGGATGAATGTTATACATTTGATACATATGTATGTTATTTGATGGATTGGTGTTGAAAAATGGATGAATGGAATGAATTCCATTTAAGTTAAATAATATTAAGTTTGTTAGTTTAATATGCTAGGCTAATGTGATTAGGAAGGAAGTATTTGAATATGGTTAAGTGATGAAAATGATGAAAATGTATAAGTTTAGATATGTAAAAGATGATTGATTTAAGTACTTGGAAGCTAAACTTGAATATGGTGTATGTTTGATATGAAATGCTAAGCTAAGTGTATATGAGTTCTTAATTTGGTTTATAAGTGATGAATATGTAAAATGTGAGTTAAATATGGTAATAGAATGTGTTTATGGCATAAAGGATTGAAAATAGGGTTAATTGTGCAATGTGAGATTTATAGTGCATACAGTGTATGCTTAATATTTGTTTATGTGAATCATGTGTTTTATGATGTTTTTACATATTACCGGAGTGTTATATGTGAAAATAGGTGAACCGTCAAGTAATCCAGCTCGGAATGTTGAACGGCGAGCCGAGTAGGGGGCTCGAATAGTGGATTGGGGGAAATAAATGATAAATTGTGATAAAGGTGAGTCTATATGTATAATCATGTATGATTTGCATCATATATGCTATAATATTTCATTTGAACCAATAAAATAGAGTTTAATACCCAAAAACACAAACAGTGCATATTGGCCCGTAAATAAGCCCACCGAAATGACCTAAAATGACCTAAACTTCATCTGTCTATAAAATGAAATCCAGAAAACCAATTGGGTCACCACTTGGCCCAATCTTCTATTCTTGACCTAAGCTTTAAAACAATACCTCATGGTCCATCTAAATCCTTTGGTAACATAGTTAACTAGAAACTACTCAAAAATCCCAAAACGGACCCGTAACTGCGAGTGTCAGTTGCGACAGCACAACTGGGCACTGCGGGGCATTTTTTTAACATTAGCCAAACTTGTCCTATTATTCATTATAAATATATATATATGATTGTTCTACAGCTATATGAGATGTATTTATGCTATATTGATAGTTATATGGAGACACACCCATATGGTATTATAACAGGACTACATCGATGGTGTAGTGAAAATTCCATCGACCGTGTGCACACTGGTGTTAAATTAATTGACCTTTGCTAGAGAGGGTTTAATATTCTTTGGTATTAATTAAATTGACCCATGCTAGGGAGGGTGTAATATTCTCTAGTTGTAAAGGCTGATCCCCTTTGCTTGTAGTGATTTCTGCACTTTATTATCATGCCTATTACAAACAGTATTATTACATTTATTATTGGACTCAATCCTGTTATATCATATGTGCGTTGACTCATACATTGGATATATTTATATATGGATAATTACATGGATAATTACATGAATATTTGTTATACTCTATACTTGTTATCTTATATTGATTCTATAGTCCATATATGGGCAACTATGGTAATATGACATCTACTGTATTTTTATACATATGGATTCACTTAGAATTTTTATACTCACCCCCTTCAGTGGTTATCATTTTTAGGTCAGCAGTGAGGCCTGAATTCCATAGGCACTTCCTATCCTCACCATGGAATTTATTACTTTTGTCATGTGATATTCCAGTCTCAAAAGTATATGTAAATATTTGTACAGTATAGAGGTTCCATGGTACTGTAAATTGAATAGGGGCATGTATATGTATGTGATTGTATTTATATAGTTTTGCATATATAATGATGTCATGGATGGTTAAAG
>CANXYC010369426.1:0-10947 GCA_948193065.1 Aleurites moluccanus
AACAAACTTCACAAACCCTAAATACATCATTCGGCCATAACATGAAAATTTCCAAATTAATTCTTTTCCTATATTCAATCATTAATTCATCTATTATACATCACATATTAATTATTCTAATCATTAAACACCTTAAACAAACAAAAACACATCAAACGCTAACCCCTCATCAATTCGGCCAAACCAAACTTTTCACAAAAGGAGTTAATCCCTTCCATCCAACCTCAAATTCATATCATATACATAGCATAAACAACATTAAAAGCAATAGAATCATTAAAATCATACTTAAAACATAAGGTATGCCTATTAGGGTTTCAATGTTCTAATTTGCATTTCAACCATAGAAAATGAAATTTAAGCCATAAAAAATAACATATACAACCATAGGAAAATTTCTACATCAATAGAATTCAAAAACCATTAACTTACCAAAAGTTCTTCAAAACTTCAATGGTTGATTTGGTTGCCTTAATGAATTTTTCTTTAAATTTAAAGGTTGGAAAGGTATTTAGGATGATGGATATTATCTATTTATATCAAAAATTGAAAGAAAATATTAAGGAATGGGAATTCAAGGTGTGGCCGAACCAAGCTTGAGGAAATGGGGTTTAATGGCTGAAATTCCTAAGGAAAATGATGATGAATAGTCATATTTATCCAAAGACAAAAGGTTTGATCCAATGGTTTAGGTTCCATAGTAATCTTTGTGAAACCTAGCCATCTAACCATCCATTCTTCTTACCCTCTTTCTATTGGTTCATCCAAAGTCAACTTAGATAGGTTACCCATACATCTAACACACCAAATCACAAACCAAAGGCAATAATCCCATACATTGAGCTTAGGATAACAACTTTGCAACCTACTCATCTAACCATCCAATTTAAAGTCATTTGATCCAACGGTCGGATTTAATCAAGCCTAAACTAATACCATAAGGTTGCACACACTTAATAACTCCTTATTATAAAGGAAATGACCAAAATACCCCTGGTGCAACCGAAACACCGAAATCGCGCAACGTGCCGATAACAATTTTTCGACCGGGATTATTTCTTAAACTACTGCTCAAATAAATAAAATAAGGCCATTTTCAATTCTTTAAATTATTTTCTCTTTTTAAATATGATATTAAATCCATAAAATTCCGACGGGCGAAAAATGACCATTTTGTCCCCTATTCACCAAAAACTCAAAATTTTTCGATTAAGTCCTAGCAGCCTCTAGACTATTCCTATGCCTAAAACTAATTCAAATAACATGCATAATTATCAATTTCATGCGTAAATACATGCTAACATCACAATATAAAGAAATCAAAAATCTCCCCCCGAAGATCTCTATAAAGATTAGGTTTAAACTAGACTGAGGTGTTACAGGTACGTGCTTGGGTGAGCATCCAGAAAATAGCTTATGAAGCCCAAAAAAGGGCCAGATAGCCCTGGGCTCATATGGGTTCGACTGCTTACCACAATCGGGCTCGTATGGGCTCGACTGCTTATTGCAATTGGGCTCATACGGGCTTGACGGCCTGCCGCAATCGTGCCCATTGGCCTCCCGCGCCCCTATTTTCACACCTGAATTTTCAAAATGATCCGAAACTTTCTAAAATCATTTAACATAGTGTTTAAACTCTTTTTATTTAGATTTTAAATCAAATCAGTCTCAGACCGTTACGGGCCTACCAGCTTGCCACAATTGAGTCCCATGGGCTCAATTTGCATCCGAACCTCTGAACATGGCCTAAAATGATATGAAACTTTTTAAAATTATTTTAAACAGTATTTAAACTCTTTTTATTGAAATATCAACTTAAATCAGCCTCGAACCGGTACGGGCCCGACGATTATCGTGGCCTGATTTACTTTCAGACCTCCGAACATGACCCAAAATGATCCGAAATCATTTGAAATGACATTTTGACTATTTTTTACCTAAACATAAATCCAGATCATCAATTTCCAAAAGAAGCTAGCAATTTCATTGATTCAAAAAAAATGAAAGCAATCTCTTGACAATCAACTTTCTCATGCAATCTCGGCTCTTGAAAGCTCATCATCAGACTTCAACTTGGACTCAAAATGTATCAAAATTCGATGCTAAAATTTTACCATTTTTATTTTTAAGCAAATAAAACTCTCTAAATATATATGGAGATGATATATAAGCCATAGCATTTTTATTCTTCATCTTCCATTTATACGTTAAGTGGAAGATTCTGTGAATTAATTCTCCACTAACTATTCTTAGTGGTGGAGAATTAAATCACTTGTTCAAGTGTTAAGCAATACTTTTTCACGGGTTAGGCAACTCTTAACAAGTGTCTTAGAAAGGTTAACACTTGGTTAAGTGTTGAACCATACAAAAATTAGGGTTACTAATCTATAAATAAAATTAAAGGATTAAGGTTAATTTTTTAAATACTAAATCCACCTTTATACTTTTGAGTACCACATCTCAATAAATTCTTTCAATTAAGTCCTTTCAATTAATTACGAATATAATTTAGAAAAAATTGATAAACTTAATTATACTGCATCTAACGTCATGTCATTCTAGGAACATGCTCTATTCAATTATTTTAATTAATTAATTAAATTAACAAATTAATAATTAAAACAATATGAGTCAAAATATACAACGTTCATTTGTATATGACCTTTTAGGTTCATATCTAAGTAGCAATAGAAGATAACGTTACCAAAATGTCACGAGAAATATTTTTCTCAATCAATCAGAAATTTCTATTTATTTGATCTATTCCTATAGAGATCCCTAGCATAAGATGTTGTGACTACTAATTTAGTATATTGAAATATTGTTAACATTTCATAAATCTTTTGGATCATGACCATATACACAAGAATCTCTTTATCACAAAGTCTGGATCTTGCTAGGATCATGACGAGGTGTCAAAACCCTAATACCAATACTCTATGAGTATATCATTATGTTCTTTCTCAATTAGATTTGGTACTTACTAGAACGCCTTCTTTCTAGTCAATCTAAAATACAATGGCCAAGGATTAATAATCGAGAAAAACATGATAATATGGGATTTTAATCCGTTTACTCAGAGGAATAAATTTCATATTTTCTTTACCACGAGCTCACTATATAACAATTAGAGTCAACATGTGTCCATATGTCAATACGTGGGTAGCCCGGTATAAAAGTAGTAGCAAAATCTAATCACTTGTATATGATACAATTGCATCACCTCATGTCTAAGAATTATATGCAAACTCATGACCTAGACCATAATAGTTTGACATACAGTAAAATTACATGTCAACCTTATCAAGTGTCACTATTCAACCACTTAATCAATAAGGATTATGTATCCATATGTTTGTCTTGTTATCCACATACAAGTAGTTTGTGATTCATTGCTTCGACTCCATTAGTTACAAACTAACTAAAAAGATAAATAAAGATGACAGTCTTTCCAATCTAAATGAAGCCCAAGGAAGGAGCCCTATGGTCATGAACATTTTTAAAGAACTTGTACTAGATAAGTTATCACACTATTATCTACGCTAAGAAAAGCTTGTCAAATAAGTACATTAAGGACTAGTATTTTAAATAAATAAAAGTATAATAAATACTACACAATATCATAAATAAGAATATTATTTCATTTCCATATATTGTCACGGTCCAATTTTAGACCATGACGGTTCTAAGGTACGGGTAATGCCAAGGCGACCAGTACCTCGAAGAACCCATACTTTGATTTTAACTTAACTTTTACAATTATTACTTAACCTGTGATACATTTAGGTGATAATTTTTTTTTTTAAATATCATAATATTCTCATAAAAAAATTGACAGAGTTTCCTTTATAACTCTTACTTAAGCTATCCGTAAAACATAAACATGCATTAACATATAACTTTCAAACATATCAAACATTTCTTAGGTTAGCCCCTTTAAAGTTTCAGTTTAAAGCTTTAAACTGAGATGTTACAGGTTAAGATTATAAATATTTACATGAATAACATGCTTTAGTGCATACTACACTAACAATCACTTAGTAGTGAGGTGGATTTAGGCGGAGTACTTGTTGTCGAGATAATAACTGGATGATGAGGCACTAGCAGGCCTTTTAGATAGTGCCTTAGAGGGCCTACTAGTTGATTATAGCTTGGGTCTAGCAACTTTTATATACATGAAGTCTAGTATTTGTAACTCTAGCTTGCTTTGGACTTTAATTTGTTGACCCAATTACCATAGCTAAATTTTAATCCTTATCAAAACCTGTATTTTTATACTAGAATAGGCACTCAGAAGGAAACATTGGACCAAACAAAAAAAAATTAAAACAAGACAATAAAAATAATAAATAACTAAATAACAATAAAAAAATAAAATGAAAATGGAAAAGTAGTCGAATATGTAGCAAGGCTTTGTAGATTCCATTGATTTTGGTGGCAAAAATCTAGTTTTGCCCCAAAATCCTATTTTCTTATAAATAGGGCCTCATTTCCTCATTCCTACTTACTTTTGGAGTTTGTTTAAAGGCTAGTTCTTTCTACTCTTCTCTTATTTTCTTATACACAAGCCATCTAATTCCTAAGCCTCTTTGAATTATGCCAATCAAATCATATCTTTGATTTAATTTAGTTTTTTATTTTGATTTATTTTATTCCCTTAGCATTTTGGAAAAGCTCTAAAATCAAGAAGACCAAAGGTATAACACCTTTCCTTACTCTTTTAAATTAATGCAATAATAATAAAATAATAAATCCAATAAAATGGAAAGAATTGTGTTGTCTCCATATATATTTTAATAATGCCAAAATTTAGTTTAATTTACATCTTTGATTAACCAATTTTACAATTGTTGATAAAGTTATATTGTAAATATAAAGGTGGTAACACCAGTTACACAGTGGTAAAGTCAGTCAAACACATCACTATGCTTACAAACATGTCACCATGGCTATCATCTGAAGGCAAAGAGATAAAAATGGTTGCTTTGGATAGAAGCAAAATTTTTCATAGTGTATTTGAGACCATCGTGATGGTTCAACAATAATGGTGGCTACCAAACAAGAATCCTTATTACCCATCTGAAGATAAAAATGGTCAAATCAGGTAGAAGTAAGCTAAACAACGATTACCATTTTATCACCATGGTTACACCGGAATCTAACACTCGTTACTTAAAGTATCAAGGCGTGACACATTACTTTCCAACAAATCTGTAAAGTATCAAAGAGTCATTTTAAGCTGATGAAAGCGTGAAATCTATCACTTTCTCACCAAAACAATCATATTTTTCAAATAAGAACTATAAAAGAAGAAGTTCATATCCAAAGATTACAAGATTCCAAGTGCTCAAGCTCACATCTTTAAGCTTAAACTCTCATACTCTATTTTTGAATACTTTATTGCTTACAAGTCATATTATTTGTATTCATCTTTTTAAAGATTTAAAGCTTATATCTTCCACTCATAATAGCTTTGTGTGTGTCTTTGAGAGACCTAGAACCTTAAACACTTTCTTTAATCTTTTGCATGGTAAATTTTTTATACAACTGTTATAAGTGTGAAATTTCAGTTTAACTATTATAAAAGTTTGGGCACAATCCCATTAAAACTAGTGAAACTCTGAGTTATGAATTTAGGAGAAGTAGATGTATGAGAAGAAATTAGCTCAGAACCACTATAAAAAAAGGCTAAGTTTTCTCTCCCTAACTCATTTCTCTAAATTCGTATTGCTATTAACTAAGATGTTTCATCTAGAGCTTATAAATGAATTGAACTTAAAACCTTCTGCATATCCTCTTTTAAGAGTTTGCCATCAAGAGTTTAATAAATTGCATGAGTTTTAATTTCCATTAAAAAATATGGAGAAATGCTTGCAATTCAACCTCAAGTAGCAAAAGTAATACTTATTCTAGGATTATGACTCAAAATCCTAATGGGATTTGGAATAATACCTTCTCCTATTTTGTGTATAAGAAATATTCCTCAATTGAGTGGAGGATTATTTATTTTGTGAAGTAAAATTTATATTTTAATGTTATTCCTATTTGAATGAGGATCCTTATTCATTTATGATTGATAGTGAGTAACATTATAAATAGGAGTATTATAAGATGGGTTCTTTGGCTTTTGCCCAAGTATGCAATTGGCTCTTACCCAATAGTTGATTGAAGATGGAATTTACCCAAGTATGCAATGACTCTTGCCCAATAGTTGATTAAGGAGAGTTTTGGGTTCAATGTTGTGTGATGTGTGGTGAGTCTTAAAGTGCATGAATGGAGTGCCTATGCGATGAGTGAAGATATTGTGAAAGAGTTTACAATTTTGTTCATCCAAAAATTGCAATATGATGTTATAATATATTATCTCTTCGAAGGACCGTGGATGTAAGTCCATTGAGAGAACAAACCACGTTAAAAATTATTTGTATTTTTTTTTTATCGCTATGCTTATAACTCTGAATTTTCCATAACAAGTAGTATCAAAACTATTGGTTCTTGTTCTAGGGTTCACGAGTTATTTTTAGAAAAGAGAAAAATCTTGAAGTTGAGATTTTGTAGTTTGAGAAGATGATGAAGTGCGAAAACACCTTAATTGAAAGTCACATGCTAATTACGAAGAAAAGTGGCACATACAGAATTGCTGCTCTAAAATTGAAATAAGGCATGAAGAGTAAACTGCAACAGAACATGAAAGGCAAGTTGAAAATTGATGATGATGATGATGATGATTTTTCAACTGATGTGATTAGTTTAAATTACAATGATGATGCGTTTTGATTGAGGTGGAGCTCTAATATGAAGTTTGGTAATTAAAAACTAAGAAGATTTGAAAATTATATGATTGAAAAATGTTGAGGCAAGGTGGAGATTATTGAAGATTGCATAATTGAGAGATTTTGAGTTAAGTTAGAGATTGTTAGGATTATGACTCAAAATTCTAATGGGATTTGGAAGAATTTCTTTTCATATTTTATGTGTAAGAAATAGTTCTCAATTGAGTGGAGAATTATTTTCTTTATGGAATAGAATTTTTATTTTAATGTTATTCCTATTTAGATGAGTATTTTTATTGAGTTAGGATTAATAGTGAGTAATATTATAAATGAAAGTATTATAAGAATGATCCTTTGACTTTTGCCTAAGTATGCAATTGGCTCTTATCCAATAATTGATTAAAAATGGCTTCTGCCCAAGTTTGCAATGACTCTTATCTAATAGTTGATTGAGGAGAGTTTTAGCTCAATGTTGTGTGATGTGTGATGAATTTCAAAATGTACGAGTAGAGATTTTTTGTGATGATTGATAATATTGTGAGATGGTTTATAATTTTATTCGTCCAAAAGTCGTAATATAATTTTATGGTGGATTATCCTTTTAAGTGATTATGAATGTAGGTCTATTAGAAACCAGATCATATAAAAATTATTTATATTATTTCTCTTTTATTTTCGTGACGCTTATAAGTCTGAATTTTCCTAATAACTTCGACTTTTGTTTGCCATGTTTAATTATTATTTTATCTCATATTTACTAACCCCTTTTCTTTGTTTCGTCTTGTTTGGAGCTTGAGAAAGGGTGACCTCTCTTCAACCTGTTAGTCTGCTAGAGCAGACACCCCATATTTTATTAATTTATTATGTATTAATAATTTAATTTATTTGCTAAATTATTCTTATTTTACTTATTTTATAATAGTTCATCTTATATATCATTCATTACTTATTTTGTCCTTGTCATTCATAAAATTATAATTTCTCATAAATTATTATTTGTCTAAAGAACCAAATCTCTAACCGGTAATGTGTGGCACAAGCCTTTGGTGCATGTGTCCCACGATAGGGACACCCACATTCAGTTGCTCAAAGGACCAAGGCTCATATAACAAACTCTTAGGGCGACCGTCCCTAGGCCTAATCCATGGGCCCACATAACGCAAACCTTCCCTGTAGCTTTTGCTTCTACTATGGTCTTGACTTCATCACCAGGCTTCGATCATAAGGTTCAAAATCAAGTGTTGGCATTACTCGTTAAGATAAGGTAGTGACACATCTAAATATATGTGATACAATAAATTTGAACTGCTTGTTACACTTTCAAAAGAATTAAAAAAATTCACTGCGAGTTGAATGCTTTTGCAAGCCACAACTATACCCAATGAGAGTTTCCCACTGACTACTATGTATCGCAATCAATTGTTTTCCTAAGAAACTAGGATATTAAGCAAAAAGTTTATTCAAGTGATGCATGAAGAAGTTGTTATTACATTAAGAACCAAAAACTTAATGCTTTCAAGAAAAAAATTTTGTAGTACTCTTAATTTTTTCTTTAGAAAAAATAGGTTTTTAGTGGAGTTACTAATTATGAGACTTCACTCGAATAATAATCCAATTGTATTCAATCCATATGAAAAGTGACTTTCATTTTTTAAATTTGAAATTTTTAAAGATTAACTTTGTAAAAATTCAATTTTTCATTTATTTTAAAATTAAATTTTATAGAGAGTTTGATTTTTATTTTAAAAAAGATAAAATAATTTATTTTTATTTTCTTAAATTATATTTAGAATTTTCATTTTTAGAATTCTAAAATCCTATTTGATAATAATTTTATTTTTTTTTTAGAATTTTTGAAAATTAATTTTATATTTAATTAATTTTTAGTAAATCTAAAAGTTGTTATTTTTCAATTTTTAATATGTCAAAATAAAGTATATTTTATAACGATTTTATTAATTATTTATTTATAACGTTTGGACTTAAAATCAATATTTTATGAAATTATTTAAAAAAAAATTGAGCAACCAACCAGAGACTGCCACATAGCAATCTCAGGCTGGCTGCCCAATTGACTAGAAAAGATATAAAATTGCAGAAGGGAGATAGAAAGAGAGAAGGAAGAGAGGGGAGAGTGGGAGAATTGGACAGCTAGTGCATTTCCGGCCATAACTCCGTCACCGGACCTTCATTTCATGTGCCGCCAGTTGGGTTAGAAAGTAACATCTAGACGAAACCAATGGTATAAGAATCACTCTGGTTAGACATTGGACGGTGCCAGACGCCTCCCTCAAAATTGTTGCTATAAATTTCAACCAACTCCAGTGACCGAAACTTTAATTGGTCATATCTCCCTCATCTAAACTTCGATTCAAGCGATTCAAGATGCGTTGGAATCCCTCTTCACAATATTTCTATTGATATCTATTGAGTTATGAGAATATTATTAGAAATAAATAAATCAATTAGAGAATCCAAAATATTTTGGTAACGACTCCGGCGAGTTAATCGACACCTCCAGCACATTTTGTAACACCTCAACCAAAACCCTATTAGAACCCTTAAGGGGGGACTTAGGGGAAAATTTTTTTTCTTTCTTTATTATATGCTTATATGATATATTTATGCATGAAAATGATAGTTATGCATGTTATATGACTTGATTTTAGGCATAGAAGTGATTTAAAGGCTGTTAGGACAAAATCGAAAAATTTTGAGTTTTTGGTGAACTGGGGGCAAAATGGTCATTTTACAGCCCCTTCGAGTTTTTATGGATTTGGCATTATATTTGAAGAAAGAAAAGAAAATAAGTGAATGTAAATGATATTATTAAGTTTTTTTGAATAATAGACGGAAAAATAAATTCGGTTAAAAATAGTTCCCGGTAAGCTGCTCAATTGAGGTGCTTGAGGAGCTTGAGGTGCTTCGGTTTGCACTAAGGGAATTTTAGTATTTTCCTTCATAATATGAGATTATAGAATGTGTGCAACCTTATGGTATTAGTTAGGCTTGATTAAATCCAACCATTGGATCAAATGATGGAAAAATGGATGGTTGGACCAGTAGGTTGCAAATTTGCTATCATAAGCTCAAACCATTGGATTTTTGCCATTGGTTTTTTATTTGGTGTGGCAAATGTATGTGTTAGCCACCAATGTTGACTTTGGATTATCAAATAGCATAAAAGTAAAGGAAATGGATGGTTGGATGGCTATTTTTCACTAAATGTACCAACAACCTAAACTATGGAATCATGCCTTTGATATTTAAGTGATTTTTCCCACCTCTTCACAATTTCTTCTTCTTCCTTAGCTAAAAACCTGCAGCAAACTTTCCATTAACAAAGCTTAAGTTTCGGCCACTTTATGCCTAACCCATTTCTTATAGCTTTCTTCCATTTTTTGATAAAATAAGATAGTATTCATCATTTTTTGATAAAATAAGATAGTATTCATCATTTTAAACACCATTCTAACCTTAGAATCCAAGGAAAAACTCATTTGAGTAACAATTTAATTCAAGGAAGATTTGGAAGAATTTTTGGTAATTTGTTTGTTTTTGAGTTCTTTTGATTTAGGAATATTCATATGGTGTTTCTTGTTAATATTTATGGATTAGAATCCATTTTGTATGGTTGGAATGTAAATTAATGGATTGAAACCCTAATATGATGAACATTGAACTAAACTATGGTTTTGATAGATTTAATGCTTCAAATGTTGTTTATTTGATGTGTATAACATGTTTTGATGGTGGAATAATGGAAACAAATTGATTTGGAGCAAAAACTAGAATGGTCGAATCATGTATGGTTAGGGTTTGATTTTGTACTTTATTGTTTTAGGTGATTAATCGATGGAATAAGCTATATTTGATATGAATGTGATGAATTGATGATTGAAAGTTGAAAAGGAAACCATTTGGATGGAATGTTGTTTTGGCCGAATATGATGAATTGAATTAATGGTTTGTGTTTTGATGTTTGTTAGGTTTAAATGCTTAAATATCATACTTTGGATGCATTTGTATAATGTTGGATAAAATGGCATTGAAAAATGGATTAAAGGAATGAATTCCATTCAAGTAGGTTAAGTTGAGTTTATTAGTTTAAAGTGTTAAGCTAATGTGATTTGTAAAGTGAAGTTTGAATATGAATAAGTGTTAGAAATGGTGG
>CANXYC010369542.1:0-11870 GCA_948193065.1 Aleurites moluccanus
CAACTCCTTATGTTGGGATCTTTGATGATCTCAAGTCAAAGGATCATACTATTATTATCACTATGAGAAATACTTATGACACTCATATAACAATCCATGTAGTATTCTCATGGTGGGTCAATCTAGTACATAGTTCTCCAATATGTACTTATGTGTTGACTTGATATCTCATATCCATGACTATTGTCATCAGTCACTACACATACTAGTCTCGACGTATTATTGATATCCCATTTCACAATAATACTTGACTAGAGATGATTTTAGAATATCTTATTCTAGTGACATTATTATAATAATTTATATTATACAGTTATTCAAATAATCATAATAATGAAAGCCATAAATAAATAAATCATGATATAAAATATACCAAAAATAATCATTTGATGATTGGTCTTTAGGGAACAAATCCAACAGTTAGGAGACTACCTTGTTCTGACACTAGAGTAGTGGAGTTGGTTGGGATATTACTAAAAGGGAAAGCTTGGACTTGGTTTTCTCATAGGATGAAGCCTAGACTGTATGGTGAGCATCCTCCTACATGAGCTGAGTTTCGACATGGGTTGATTGGTGAGTTCATTACAGAGGTGGTAAAGACTCAGAATCTGATTCAGTTTGAGTAGTTATAGCAGGGCAGTAAGACAGTTAGGGAATATGCTGAGGAGTTCATCAGACTGAGTAGATATGCTACACACATTGTTCCTATTGAGGCTGATTTGATCAGCAGGTTCAGGAGGGGTTTACATGCTTCGCTTCACAATGCCCTATTAGTTATAGAGTTCACATCTCTAACTACTGTTATCGACAAGGAAAATAAGATGGAAGAGAAAACAAAGCAGAGAGGGCTAAGAAGGATCAGAAGAGAAAGGGGGAATATGGAGTTCAGAGTATGAGAGGGAGAGTAGCTCTCTGCCTAAATAGAGTGAGCCAGTGCCTAGATTTGATCAGAGATCCTAGTCTGGTAGTTAGAGAAGGAAGACACACAGTAGGGGACCTCTGGTATAGTCAACACCTGCATATTCTCAGGGTTCTTCTAGACCAGCTACACAGATGCCCAGTATGCCTATCTGTAGTTTCTGTGGTAGAAGGCACGAAGGGAAGTACTAGCGTCAGACGGGTGACTGCTTGAAATGCGGGCAATATTGTCATTTTATCAGCAGATGTCCTTTGTGGGGCGAGTAGCAGCCATCTGCTTCAGTTTCTCAACCCACAGTATAGATGAGTCAGAATATGGTCAGAGAGACTCCTGGTAAGGGTAGAGGTAGAGGTTAGGCACCAGGAAGCAGTCAGGCCCCAGCAAGCAGATGTCATGGGCGAGTGTTTGCAGTCAACACACAGGAGGCACAAAGATCATATAATGTGGTTACAGGTACTGTTCTGATTTAGAATGAGATTGTTGATGCCTTGTTTGATTCTGGTGCTACGCATTCCTTTGTTTCACCTCAATCTACACCTAAATTGAATAAGGAGAGAAAATTGTTGAATGTGCCCTTAGAGATAGCCACACAGATGGGTGAGAGTATAGATGTGGATTACTACTATCCTGATTGTGTGATTGAAATTGATGACAACATTTTGCGTGCTGATTTGATAGAATTGCCTATGTTAGAGTTAAAAGTGATTCTTAGCATGTATTGGCTCACGACACATCGTGCAGTCATTGATTGCTATGAGAAAAAGGTTAAGTTTCAGCCTGAAGGGCAGCCAGAGTTTGAGTTTTCTGGGTGATAAACGAGAGTTTAGAGTTAATTTAGTTTCTACTGTCCAGGCTAGAAGGATGATAGGGAAAAGCTATTCAACTTATTTGGCTCATGTAATAGAAGTACATAAGACTTTTGTGGGGATTGATCGGATACCTGTAGTTCAGGAGTTTCCTGATGTTTTTCCATTCGGGTTGACCAATGCATCGACTGCTTTCATGGATCTAATGAACAGGGTGTTCAAGTCATATTTGGATAAGTTTGTCCTTGTATTCATTGACGACATACTTATCTATTCCAGGAGTGAGGAGGAGCATATGGAGCATCTGTGGATTGTGTTGCAGACACTTCGAGAGCATCAGTTGTATGCTAAGCTATCTAAGTGCCAATTTTGGTTAACCGAAGTGTGCTTCCTTGGGCATGTGATATGCAAATATGGGATTAAGGTGGATCCTCAGAAGATCGAAGCTGTTGCTAATTGGCTCCAGCCTACCAGTGTTTCAAAGGTTCACAGTTTTCTGGGTATGCCTGGATATTACAAGAGGTTTGTGAAGGATTTCTCTCGGATTGCAACTCTATTAACTAGATTGATGAGGAAACAGGAGCGATGTGTATGGACTGATGAATATGATCGCAGCTTCCAGACTCTGAAGTATTACCTTACCAGTGCTCCTGTGTTGGCATTACCAGTTGAGGGGGAGAAATTTATAGTGTATTGTGACGCTTCACGGATTGGATTGGGGTGTGTGTTGATGCAGATTGGTAGGGAAATTGCTTATCCTTCTCGTCAGTTAAAAAATTATGAAGCAAATTATCCTACACATGATCTTGAGATGGCAGCTGTGGTTTTTTCCTTGATGATTTGGAGACACTATATATATGGATCAAAATGTGAGATATATATTGATCATAAGAGTTTACAGTATATATTTCAGCAGAAGGATCTGAATCTTAGGCAGCACAGATGAGTAGAGTGTCTTAAGGATTATGACTACGAGATTCTTTATCACCCAGGGAAGGCCAATGTAGTGGCTGATGCACTGACCAGGAGATCTATGGGCAGTTTAGCTCATATTGTGATTGGCAGGAGACCACTGATCAGAAATATGAGAGAGTTAGCAGATTTGGGAGTGAAGATGGAGTTGGGATCCCAGGATCAGAACCAAGCTCTGATAGCCCAATATCGGGTGAAGTCACTATTGATTGATGATATGAAAGTGGCTTAGGATAGGGATCTTTATCTACTAAAGCTCAAATGAGAGGTACAAAGTGGGAGGATGACAGAGTTCACAGTAGAGGATGGGATATTGAGATGTGGGAAGCGCATATATGTACCAGACTTTGATGGGCTATGGGATCGGATTATGAGAGAGGATCACTACTCAGCATATAGTGTACATACAGGGATTACCAATATGTACCATGATTTGGGAGATGTTTATTAGTGGCTAGGGATGAAGAGAGATGTAGCTCAGTTTATGTCTAAATACTTAGCCTGTCAGCAGGTTAAGTTCGATCATCAGAAGCCATCAAGGCTACTTCAGGAGATAGAGTTGCTAGAGTGGAAATGGGAACAAGTGACTATGGATTTTATAGTTAGTCTACCGAGGACTTCGTAGGGATATGATTCTATATGGGTGATTGTTGACCGTCTGATGAAGTCTGCCTATTTTCTGGAGGTTAAAACCAACTACATGGCTGCTCAGTATGCACAGTTTTATGTGGATAAGATTGTGCAACTTCATGGAGTCCAATTGATGATTATTTCAGATAGGGGTACACAGGTCACATCTCAGTTTTGGCAGAAGTTTTAGAAGGCTATGGGTACCCAGTTACTGTTCAGTACTGCTTTCCATCCATAGACTGATGGGCAGTCGGAGAGGACAATCCAGACTTTGGAGGATATATTGAGATTATGTGTTCTGAATTTCAAAGGTAACTGGGATTATTATCTGCCATTGATAGAGTTTTCCTATAACAACAGTTTTCACTCTTCTATTGGTATGGCTCCATTTAAAGCATTATATGGTAGGAAGTGTAGATCTCCAATGTGTTAGGTGGAGCCGGGAGAGAAGCAGTTAGAGAGGCCAGAGTTGATAAGAGAGACTATGGAAAAGGTTCCTATGATCAGAGATCGGATGAGGACTACCTTCAGTGGGCGGAAGAATTATGTTGATTCAAAGAGGAAGGATGTACATTTTGCAGTTGGTGATCATGTCTTCCTTAAGCTCTCACCGATGAGGGGTGTTATGAGATTTGGGAAGAGGGGTAAGTTATCACCAATGTTTATAGGCCCATTTGAGATACTTGAGAAGATTGGTAGTGTGGCCTATAGATTGGCTCTTCCACCCAGTATGGGCCATGTACATCCGGTTTTCCATATATCTATGTTGCGGAAGTATATATCCGATCAATCGCACATTTTGGAGGTTTAAGATGTGGATCTCAGTGAGTATCTGTATTATGAGGAGATTCCAGTAGAGATCATTGATAAACAAATCAGACAGCTACGGAATAAGGAGATCCCAATGGTTAAGGTGCTTTGGAGGAATCAGTCCATGGAGGAGTGTACTTGGCAGATTGAGCAGGAGATGAGGAGTAGATATCCATTCCTATTCCAGCAGTGAGGTATGTTTTATTTAAATTCGAGGACAAATTTTTTTGTAGGGGGTAGAATGTAATACCCTATAAATTCCTAACTCACATGCATGAATTAATTCTCAGTTTGTGGTTCATTAGTCTTGAAATGGTGGGAAATAATTTTGGAGATACAGTTAGAAAGCGAACTTAATACTTTTCCGGAAAGCGGCGGTGTCGGGAACACTACCGAGAAATTAGCAGTCCGGTCAACAAAAGAATTTCCTAAGTTGACTTGGGGGTAAAATATTACCATAATTTATGTGTAATTTTGATAAAAAGTTTGAAGTGAAAATCATTTAGGAACACTAAAAAAGTAACCAATGGCAAAATGGTAAATATAAGGAAGTTTAAAGTGAATAGTGAAAATTAGTTGGTTGGGGTTACAGAATAACTCCAAAACCATTTTTATAAATAAATATAAATTAAAATAAGCCTATTGATTCCCCACTCTAAAATCTAATTCCTGATGGAATTGATAGAATAAATTACAAAAGATTTTGGACCAAAATGTGACATATGGAACTTGGGGGATTAAGTTGTAATTTGCTAAAATAAATTTTCTATATATTTTATACTTGGGAAAATTGGCTCATTCTTCTTCTTCTTCTTTCTTTTGGCTGAACCATAGTAGCTCCATTTCTTCTTCTTTCTTCATTAATTTCCATAGAAAATTCAAAGAGAACTTAAGTATTAATTTAGTTCTCTTCATTTCCACCATTAATTTGTAGAAAGAAGCTAAGTATTTCAAGGAATTTGTGAAGGGAGGATTCAACCACTTTACTTCATTTGAGGTAAGAAGTTTATTTGTTTGATTTCATGGTTTATTTAGATGTTATTTAGGTTGAATTGAATGGGTTTGTAGTTAATTTGCATCAATTGATGCAAATTTGTAGAAATCCCTAATTTGCTTAGTGTAATTTGAAGTTGTAAGAAATGGGTTGGTAATTTGATGTTTGTTTGTGTTAATTAGTTTTAGAATATATTAATTGGATGTGAATAGATGAGTAATTGGTGGTTTATTTGATGTAGAATTGAAGTTTGGACAAGGTTGCCCTATATAGGCCATTTGGTGATTTTGGTGGGAATTGGCTTGTTCAAAGGGATCTGAAGCTTTAGGTGAGTCTATATTGCATCGAATAACATGTCTATTGCATTGAAATTGAAATATGAATCCTTATATGCAAACCTCATTTTGGTCGAATGCTTGGTACTATTCACAATGCCTTATTTTTGCTTGTTTTCTTCATGAATTCCATAGCCAATTTGACCTCATTTGATGTTGTTTAATTGTATTTCTTTGATGCCTATACCATTGTTGACAATGTAGCTTTGTGTTGATTGAATTGGGCAAGTCAAGTTTGTAACCTAACCTAACCTATTGACTTGCCAATATATGCCCACCATATATTTGATGAAATGCCTAGTTCATTTGCCTTTGGCCTATTAATTTGTATTCCATAGGACTACCATTTGAATGCTATTGTCACTAGCGACGTTGTCATGCCAATTGGCCTATCAATTTTCGTCACCTAACCAACCTTTGTTCCATAGCTTTGTTGTTTACTATAATCTTTATCCTTGCTTATATATTGTATCCTGCTATGCCTTTGATTCAAATACTACTTGATTTGAATGATATTGATTATATTGACAATGATGATACCATTCTTGCATAATGGTATCTATTGACATGTTACTCATTTATATTGACCTAAATATGGTTTGACAGAGCTGTCGCTCCGACAGGATAGTGGGTACATACTGTCGGCAATGTGTACATTTATATTGATGCCCTAGCTGGGAAGGGTTATTGGTCCCGGCTATAGGACCTGATCAATCTTATACCTATGTGATATGTGATCGACTATGTGATTACACATAGTCTACATGTTTCAGGGTCTTATATATGTCTTACCATATGATTCCTTGACTTGTTATGACCATTGTTATTCCTATTGATATCTGATATTGATTCTGTAAACTTACACGATTGATACTGTACTATTATTCCTTAATATGTGTATACCATTGTTTCAGCGTATATTTCATTGATGATGCATATAGATTCGCCAAGTATCATCTATACTCACCTTTTATTTGTTTAACTATTTCAGGAGAGGAGTACAGTGCAGAATCCTGACATCTATCATCCAGGGATTTCTGCTGATCAAATTGATGTATATTTTCTGATTCTATAATAGTATTTTGATGTTCATTATCTAGCTGCTCCATAGGGTATGTATGGGTTAGCTAGGAGATGAACATGTATATATATGATGATGATGTTATTATGAGTTATATGATGATATTGTGATATAATATATGACTGATACACCCAATTGCAGAAATTTACAGAATGGATTACAGAATAACAGAATGAATGGTAACTAGCTAAAATGTATATTATATTGTGGTTTATAGATTGTGCATGTGATACTGGGTTCTACGGGTGCTGGTCGCCATTGGCATCTCCCGTGCCTTAGGACCGTCGCGGTCTGGGAAACTAGGTTATGACAGAGGTGGTATTAGAGCTTTAGATTACAAACATTGGAATTTAGATTACAGAAGAATAGTACCTAAATTGCAGAGGAATAGTGACTAAGTACATGATGGGGTAGAATTAAGTTTACCATGGAGCATAGGATTTCCTTTGTCATCCTTTGCTGTTATCGTCTGTTATATGTTATTATTCTACGTTTCTGTCATTTTCTAAGACTGTTTTCATTTTCTCGACAGATTACAGAGATATCTGTCGAGAGGGATAGAGATACCAGGGAGATAGAGGTAGCCTCCAATGAGTCACTAGTGAGGGAGATTACAATATCAGAGGGTCCGTCTCGATCTCGATGAACGTCAAAGGATTCTGAGAGGGGCGATGACCCCTGGAGAGTAAAGATGATGCGGGGTTGATTGGAGTTACGGAGAGAGATGGATGAGATGAGACGGGAGAGACAACAGGTACTGCCACCACCTACTCCAGCAGTAGTGCCTCCAACTGTAGTACCAGAGGTAGTTCCAGTGGCACCGGCTCCTGTGCAGCCAGTGGGGGCTCAGAGGGAGCCAGTTGTACAGAAAGGATGAGAAGTGATAGAGGAGGGTGATGTATTGATGTTTAGCTTTCTAAAGCTAAACCTACCTGAGTTCAGAGGGGATAGAGGTACTGATCCTATAGATTTCTTGGAGGAGGTGGAGAAGGTAGTGAGGAGACTACCATGTTCAGAGTTAAAAGTTTTGGAGTTGGTTGGGCTATTGCTTAAGGGTAAGGCATGGACTTGGTTTTCTAGGCGGATGGAGCCCAGGCTTTATGGTGAGCACCCACCTACATGGGCAGAGTTTAGACAGGGACTTATTGTTGAGTTCATTACAGAGGGGGGGAAGACCCGCAACTTGATTATATTTCAGCAGCTTGAGCAGGGAGACAGGTAAGTGGAGGAGTATGCGGAGGAGTTCATTTGGTTGAGTAGATATGCTACTCATATTGTACCTACAGAGGCTGATTTGATTAGTAGGTTTCGGAGGGGTCTTCATGCTGCACTCCATAACGCATTGTTGGCTACTGAGTTTTCTTCCTTAACTACAGTGATTGACAAGGCTACACAGATGGAGGAGAAATACAAGACTGAGAGGGCAAAGAGGGACCAAAAGAGAAAAGGGGGTCCAGGATCACAAGTTAGGAGGGGGGAGAGCAGCTCCCATCCTAGACAGGTAGAGCCAGTACCTCGGTTTGAGTAGAGATCTACAGCCAGTAGTAAGAGGAGGAGACTATAAAGTAGGGGACCACCAGTGGTATGGTCTATACCTGTTTATTCACAGGGTTCCTCTAGACTAATAGCACAGATGCCTGGTGTGCCAGTTTGTGAGTTTTATGGATGGAGGCATAGAGGGGAGTGCCAGTTACAGTCAGGATCATGTCTGAAGTGTGGTCGGCAAGGCCACTTCATTAGCAGATGTCCTCTATGGGGTGAGCAGCAGCAGCCATCTATCACAGTTTCTCAGCCAGTGGTACAGGAGAGTCAGAATATAGGTAGAGAGGCTATAGCTAGAGGCAGAGGCTGGGGAGGACAGGCTCCCAATGGTAGTCAGGCTCCAACGGGTATGGGCTATGGCAGAGTGTTTGCTGTCAACACCTAGGAGGCCCATGATCCAACAATGTGGTTACAAGTACCATATTGATTCAGAATGAGATTGCAGATGCCTTATTCGATTCCGATGCTACTCACTCTTTTGTGTCACCACATTTTGCACCCAAATTGAATAAGGAAAGGAGATTATTAGATGTGCCATTGATGATTTCTACTCCTATGGGTGATAGTGTGAATGTTGATTATTATTACCCTGATTGTGTTATTGAGATTGATGATAACATCTTACGTGCTGATTTGATTAAGTTGCCTATATTAGAGCTAGATGTTATCTTGGGTATAGATTGGCTTACGAGACACCGAGCTGTTATAGATTGTTATCGAAAGAAGGTTAGGTTCCAGCCTGAGGGGCAGCCAGAGTTTAAGTTTTAGGGTAATATTCGGGAGTTCTGGATTAACCTGACTTCTGCTATCCAGGCTAGGAGGATGATTAGGAAAGGTTGTTCAGGAGTTTCCTGATGTATTTTCGGATGAGATGCCAGGATTGCCCCCCCAATAAGGATATTGAGTTTGAGATAGAGGTGCATGCAGGCACATACCCTATATCTATTCCACCATACAGAATGGCTCCAGCTGAACTGAAGGAATTGAAGGTGTAGTTACAGAAGCTATTGGATAGAGGGTTTATCAGACCAAGTAGTTCTCCTTGGAGTGCACCGATACTGTTTGTGAGGAAGAAAGATGGCTCATTGAGGATGTGTATAGACTATAAATAGCTGAACAAAGTCACAGTGAAGAATAAGTATCCGTTGCCTCGGATAGATGACTTGTTTGATCAGCTCCGAGTGCTAGCCATTTTTTGAAAATTGATCCGAGGTCTGGGTATCACTAGTTGAAGATTAAGAAGGGTGATATACCCAAGATTACTTTCAGGACCCGCTATGGACATTATCAGTTTTTGGTTTTGCCATTCGGGTTGACCAATGCACCGATTGCTTTCATGGATCTAATGAACAGGGTGTTCAGGTCATATTTGGATAAGTTTGTCGTTGTATTCATTGATGACATACTTATCTATTCCAGGAGTAAGGAGGAGCATATAGAGCATCTGAGGATTATGTTGCAGACACTTCGAGAGCATCGGTTGTATGCTAAGCTATCTAAGTACTAGTTCTAGTTAACTGAAGTGTGCTTCCTTGGGCATGTGATATGCATAGGATTAAGGTGGATCCTCAGAAGATCAAAGCAGTTTCTAATTGGCCCCAGCCTACCAGTGTTTCAAAGGTTCACAGTTTTCTGGATATGGCTAGATATTACAAGAGGTTTGTGAAGGATTTCTCTTGGATTGCAGCTCTACTGACTAGATTGATGAGGAAATAGGAGCGATATGTATGGACTGATGAATATGATCGCAGCTTCCAGACTCTGAAGTATTGCCTTACAAGTGCTCCTGTGTTGGCATTACCAGTTGAGGGGGAGAAATTTATAATGTATTGTGATGCTTCACGGATTGGATTGGGGTGTGTACTGATGCAGATTGGTAGGAAAATTGCTTATCCTTCTCGTCAGTTAAAGAATCATAAAGGAAATTATCCGACACATGATCTTGAGATGGCAGCTGTGGTTTTTGCCTTGAAGATTTGGAGACACTACATGTATGGATCGAAATGTGAGATATATATTGATCATAAGAGTTTACAGTATATATTTAAGCAGAAGGATCTGAATCTTAGGCAGCGCAGATGGGTAGAGCTTCTTAAGGATTATGACAACAAGATTCTTTATCACCCAGGGAAGGCCAATGTAGTGGCTTATGCACTGAGTAGGAAATCTATGGGCAGTTTAGCTCATATTGTGATTGGCAGGAGGCCATTGATCAGAGATATGAGAGAATTAGCAGATTTGGGAGTAGAGTTGGAGTTGGGATCCCAGGATCCGAACCAGGCTCTGATAGCCCAATTTTGAGTGAAGTCACTATTGATTAATGATATTAAAGTGGCTTAGGACAGGGATCCTTATCTACTGAAGCTCAAGGGAGAGGTACAGAGTGGGAGGATGACAAAGTTCACAATAGAGGATGGGATATTGAGATGTGGGAAACGCATATGTGTACCAGACTTTGATGGGCTACAGGATTGAATTATGAGAGAGGCTCACTACTCAGCATATAGTATACATCCAGGGATTACCAAGATGTACCATGATTTAGGAGATGTTTATTGGTGGCCAGGGATGAAGAGAGATGTATCTCAGTTTGTGTCTAAATGCTTAGCCTATCAGTAGGTTAAGTTTGAGCATCAGAAGACATCAGGGCTACTTCAGGAGATAGAGTTGCTAGAGTTGAAATGGGAATAGGTGACTATCGATTTTATAGTTAGTCTACCGAGGACTTCGAGGGGATATGATTCTATATGGGTGATTATTGACCGTCTGACAAAGTCCGCCCATTTTCTGAAGGTTAAGACCAGCTACACGGCAGCTCAGTATGCACAGTTGTATATGGATAAGATTGTGTAACTTCATGGAGTCCCATTGATGATTATTTCAGTCAGACAGGGGTACATAGTTCACATCTCAGTTTTGGCAGAAGTTTTAGGAGGCTATGGGTACCCAGTTACGGTTCAGTACTGCTTTCCATCCACAAACTGATGGGTAGTCAGAGAGGACAATCCAGACTTTGGAGGATATATTGAGATTATGTGTTCTGGATTTCCAAGGTAACTGGGATTACTATCTGCCATTGATAGAGTTCTCCTATAACAATAGTTTTCACTCTTCTATTGGTATGGCTCCATTTGAAGCACTATATGGTAGGAAGTGTATATCTCCAATGTGTTGGGTGGAGCCAGGAGAGAAGCAATTAGAGGAGCCAGAGTTGATCAGAGAGATTATGGAAAAGGTTCCTATGATCAGAGATCGGATGAGAACTGCCCTCAGTAGGCATAAGAGTTATGTTGATCCGAAAAGGAAGGATGTGCATTTTGCAGTTGGTGATCATGTCTTCCTTAAGCTCTCACCGATGAGGGGTGTTATGAGATTTGGGAAAAGGGGTAAGTGTCACGACCTATCTCGGAAGTCGTGACGGTCCTAGGGTACGGGTGATGCATAGGTGACCAGTACCACGTAGAACCCAATAAACTATCTATATGGCATGAATCAAACAAATATCATTCAAAATAACTATAAAATGCTGAAGAAAATTCGACAGCATCTCCTCTAAAATTGGACTATGCCTAAGAAATCAAAACACACAAATAACACTTCGATAATATTCATTCTCATCTCAAACATCATGATCCCTCTCGATCTCCAATCAATTTCAATATCATCATCTATCTCCAAAATCAATATATTTAAATAACATACATTTCAATCATATATAATAACTCAAACATTAATTATAATCAACAATATATATATATATATATATATATATATATGCAAA
>CANXYC010369695.1:0-13417 GCA_948193065.1 Aleurites moluccanus
TTCATATACCATAAAATATCATACATATATGTTCATAGTCTAACTAACCCATACATACCCCATGGAGCAGTTAGATTATGAACATCAAAATACTATATTTAATATAATTACATTGCTATCAAAAGACTGCAGAAATCCACAAAGTTTCTGAAATTAGGATTCTGCTATCTACTCTGCACCTGAAATGGTAAACAAGGAAAGAGTGAGCATATAAGATACTCAGTGCATCTAATATGCATCGCCAATAAAAAGTAGTTTGGATCAATAATAAATGATAACAAAGGAAACAATGATGACAATTTGTTCAATATAATCAGATTACATAATCAATAACAAGGAATGACAGTTAGGTCAATAATCATATCAAAGGAATGGTATCACACGGGTAAGACAGATATAGGGCCATGAAACACATAGACTATGTGTAATCACACAATCAATCTCATATGAATAAACATAAGACTAATCAGGTCTTATGGCTAGGACCAATAACCCTTCCCAGCTAGGGTATCAATAAACAATGTGCATGTCACGACCTACTTTTGGGCTGCGATGGTCCTAGGGTACGGGTAGACTTAAGGTCACCGAAAACCCGTAGAACCTATGAACAATCTATTTATCAATCATTCAATCAATGTTAACTCATTAATCAATGCTTAAATCCCATTTATTACTTATAAATTTTACAGAAATTTTGCCAGAGTTTCTTTTATAATTTTAATGCTATTCCAGACCCAAAATCGGGTCTCTCAAAAATTACACAGCCTGCACTAAATTTTTTTTTTGCACTCCCAATAATTTACCATCCTTATACCCTCAACTTCACAGTTTCACGAACATGCATAGCACTTCTAAATCTCTTTTAAAACATGTGAATTTCATTTTATTATTTACCTCTGTCATTGTGTTTATGACTTTATTATCATTTACATTTTCATTTATTATGAATTAAACTTTATATTTTGAATGTCACTGTAATATTAAATATTTCATTATTCATACATCATTATAATACTCAATCATCTAATTATACACAGTACCATGGAGCTCAATGAGTGGACACTTATAACCTTTAGTGAATAATATTTTACCTTGTTGTACTTGACATTCCAAGTCGGAGAAGAAATTGACTTGGAATCAGCCTTCACTATCTCATTCTTGTAAAAATTATAAACCACAATAGGGTGAGTATAAAAATACTCAGTGAGCATGTATACATCATTAAATAGGTGATATAAGCATATGATAACAAAGGATAATAATGGTAGTCATGTATCAATAAATACAATGAAAAATATCAGTATATTCAATTAACATATCAAGGTTAATTAATTTGCACACCAAATGTCTTTAGAAGTTTGGAAAAAGTAACAATTAAATCGATGAAAGAATGGCCATTAGTGGTAAGTAATAAGGTATAAGTTTAGAATCAATGAACAGTTAAGTAATACTCGTATCATGTAGATAAGATAGATAAAGGGCCCTGAAACATGTAGACTATGTGTAATCACACAGTCGATCTCATATCAAGTAAACATAAGACTGATAAGGTCTTACAGCCAGGACAGTTAACCCTTCCCAATTAGGGTATCACATATAGTCAATGTGCACATTGTCGATGGTATGTACCCACTACCCCATCGGTGATACAGCTCTGTCAAATCCACATATAAATAGGCCAATAGAAATAAATAACAATATCAAGTATTAATTAGGAACATTACGGTACAATGGCTTACTTGTCAATACATTTCATTAGTCATGTATCGGTTTCTTTTCTTAATGCAAAGGTAGTAATTAACAATAAATATCATGGTTAAACATTTGGTGTGCATACTTTTAGGAGCAACTTGGGTACATAATCAATCAAGAACAATAGACATTTCAATACAAATAACAATCAATGGATATGGATGATTTCAATATTTAAGAATGATCAAGAATGATCAACAATAGCAATGAGGCATTTAACCAATAAGAAAACATATTCGTTGGGTCAGCAAATCAAAACATGGTATGCATAATGATGTGTATATTACTCACCTTAGCTTATAACTTTAACATTTGCCTTTTCCTTTATCCTTGATTCTTTGCCTTATCTCTTATGGTACCTATAGCATCTCTTATTCATTCTTGATTCTACATATCCAATTAATTTCCATTTATATACTAGTTAACATAAAATTTCATTACTTATACTTATATTAAAGAAAATTACTCAAATTTTCAAGTTTTAGGTTTTGCCTATAAGAACCTTTACTAGCAGCCTATGCTTCATTTCTCATATCTCTCTCTGCACTAATCCAATTGCTTCAATTCTAGTTCCTAATTAAAATTAACATATAAGGTTCTAACATATCAAAATTTAATGTTATTCCCATTACTAAACAATTTATAGTGTTAATTTTTAAACTTAGGCCTATAACCAGCCCTACTATCCTGCATTCTGCCTGCAATCCTATTCTGGTAGATTCTGTTCTTTGATTAATAACTCAATAAATAATTAACCAATTACTGTAAGTTCTTTTCCTATTGAAAATATACATATAAGATTATAACATATCCAAATTTTAATTTTTTTTTATCACTGTACAATTATTAGTAAATTTCCAAAGTTAAACTATTGCCCTGAAATCTCTATCCAGATATACCCTGTTTCTATGCCTATAATTAATACCGTACTCATCCAATTACAAAACCATTTTACATTTATTTAGATAACACATAAATGAACATCTTTTATTTTTAACACTTTCTCTAATTCAAACTTTAAGATCCTTATATTAATACAACTCTGTAACCTATGTTTTATTAAACAGTCATTCTGGGCAGTCTATACTTATGACCTAATATCTCATAAACCACAATTTCAATTGCAAAACCCTTTTACATTAGTATATATAAGATAAAATGAACACTTTTAATGTTGAACACATCTTCTAATTCTTTCTCTATCATTATATACAATAAAAACACAGTAGCATTTTCTAGAAAACCTAATTCCAAGTCAGTCACAGTTTTTACCCAATAACTCTTTCCTCACTTCGAATTTTCCAAATTACTTTTACATAAATATAATTAACATATTTATATACAAATTTTATGTTTTAACCATCCTTAAATTAATTCTTTAAAATTTTGGAATAATAACCATAAATTACTGTCATCAAACAGATTCCAGAAACTATATAAACCTTAACTCATTCTTTACATTTTTGACATAATTACCTCAATTAGTTGCCAAATCATGCTATAGAACTCTTAAATAAAATTAAAAATTATAAGTTTAGAATCTTTACCTCAAATAAAAATACTTGAATCCCACCTCCTTTTGCTCCACCAAAAGCTTGAGCACTACTTTTCTTTCCTATTTTCTTCATAAATCTTCTTGTTTCTTCCATTTCCTATCTATTTTTGGTTGATTCTTTGGAAAGGTTGGAAGATATATTTTTTTTGGCTTTTCTCCCTCTCCAAAAATGGTAGCCAACATATAGTTCTCATCTTTTCAAAAGCCAACAAAAATTGAAGATAAAAAAATAATAGAAAATTCTAGAATTTGGCTTATTTGGAACCAATTTAATTAATTAATAAATCAATTAATCATTTTTTTTATCAAGAAAATCCATTCCCCCACATCATGGCCGACCACCTTGGCTGGTTTCTAGAAAGGGTGAGTCCCACAACTTTGTTTAATTGCACTTTTGATCCAAAATTTTTCTTATTTGCATTTTTGACCCAAAAACTTTCTGTAATTTATTCTGTCAATTCTATTTAGATTCAACCTCAAGTGTTGGGAGTGAAATATCTTATTTTAAATTGTTCTATCCTTTGAAAATAGTTTTGGATCATTTCGGGATCCCAAACGGTGGATATCCAACATTACCCCCAAAATTGCCTTTATTTATAATTTTGCCATTACTCTTATTTTCAGTGTTCCAAAACATTTTTTAACTCTTTCTTTTCACCATAATTTCACATAAAATTAACTTATTTAATCCCCCAGGTTTGGATCAAAAATTCTAAATTTAGCCGAACTGCTATTTTTCCGACAGTGTTTTTGACACCGATGATTTTCGAAAAAGTTTTGCATTTGCTTTCTAACTGTGTCTCTAAAATTATTTCCCATCATTTCAATGCTTTTAAACCATAAACTGAGAATCAATTCATGCTTACAAGATGGGACTTCCTAGGGTATTACAGTGCACATCGTCGACAGTATGTACCCACTACCCTGTCGGAGCGGCAACTCTGTTAAACCACATTAGGGTCAACACAAGTATGAAATATGTCATTAGATACCATTATGCAACAATGGTATCACCAAGTAACAATATCTCAATGTCAATCATTTCAAGTAGCAATTTAATCAATGGAATAGCAATAAGCAATAGATATGCAATGACATTTGGTTTGGTAATTAACAATGGTATGGGATTTAGGTTGGTTATACATAGGCAAATGGTAGGCACAATTGGCATGCCAATGTCGCTGACGACAATGACATTCAAATTCGTAGGCCTATGGATGAAAATGTGATAGGCCTATGGCAAAACAACTAGCATTTCATCAAACACATGGTGGGCAAAGTTGGACAAGCCATTAGGTTTGGTTTTGGTGCAAACTTGGCATTGCCCAATTATCCAACAACAAGCTCACATTGTAGGCAACATAGTAGGAAATAAATATACAACATTAAACATCATTAAAAGGATCAATTAGGCATGTGAAACAAGAAGAAAAACAAGACAAAAATCAAAGGGTGAATATTACTATAGGGTTCGGCCAAGAATGGAGAAAAATTAGAGAATTCCAATCAATATTATAACACATTAGGCATGTAATTTGATGCATATTAAACTCACCTAGCACTCCAAATAACTTTAGAAAATTGATTTCCCACCAATTGCTTCAAAGGAGGCAAAATGGCAACTTTGATGTTCTTGATTTTCTATAGCAAATAAACCATAAATTAATAATTTATTAGCCTCCAATTAACATAATCTAAGCTTAATTAACATAAACCAACACTAATTCAAATAGCCAAATTACACAACTTAGGCTAGGGTTTGAAAATGAGGAAAAAGTGTTCAAAGGCATCAATTGATGCAATCAAATACCAAACCCATCTAATTCAACATCTAAATCATCTAAACAAACCATAAAATCAAACAAACTAATTGGTTACCTTGATTGGAGATTCCACCCAAAATTTCTCTTCAAATATTCCTTGGTTTCCTTTGTGATTTCAAGGAAGAAATGGGTTGAAAATGGAAGAACAATGGTAAATTTCAAGATTTCTATGATTTTTCTTAAGAAATCAAGCTTGGAAAATGGAGGAAGGAAGGAAGAAAGGGTTCGGCCAACTAAGAGGAAGAAGAAGAAGATGAACAATTTTGGCTAAGGCATTTCCTATATAATAAGTTAAAATGGTAAATTACATTTTGGTCCTTAAACTATCAAGTATTCATACTTTGACCCCAACTTTTTCTGTAATTTATTTCGACAATTCTGTTGAGAATTGGATTTCAAAGTGGGGATTCAAAAGGCTTATTTTTATTTATACTTATTTATAAAAATAGTTTCAGAGCCATTCTAAAACTCAGACAAATAATTTTCCACTATACTCCTCAAAGTTCTATTTATTTACGATTTTGCCGTTGCTTACTTTTTCAGTTATCCTAAAATTTTTTCACCTCTTTCTTTTTACCATAATTACACATGCATTATTATGATCCTTTATCCCCTGGTCAAAATCAGAAATTCAACTATTGCCTGGACTGCTATATTCTCGGCAGTATTTTTGATACCGACGATTTCTGAAAAAGTTTTTCATTTGCTTTCTACCTATGTTTCTAAAATTATTTATCATCATTTCAATACTTTCAAACTATAAACTGAGAACTTTATCATGCATTTAAGATAGGATTTCCTACGGTATTACAGGTTAATAGTCCTAGCCTTAAGACCTGATCAGTCTTATGTTTATTGACACATGATGATGCATGTGATATGAGTTTCATGGCCCTACGTCTTATCCATGTGATATACTTTCCATTGATTTGATTATTGACTTTACAATTATCTTCTGTAACTTGATTCTGTACCCTAATATTCTTGAGCAGATCAATATTATTATCTCATCTGCCTATCCTTTATTGATGTTCCAGTTCCTATTTATAATTAATGCATATTTGATTCAATGAGTATCTTATATACTCACCTTTTCATTGTTTTTGATTTCCAGGTGTAGAGTAGGAGGCAGAAATCCTAGCTTTTGACTCTCTATGGATTCCTGTAATGTCCTTTAGCAGTGTAATTAATTTTAAATATTGTATTTTGTATGTTCATATCCTAGCTGCTCCATAGGTTGTATATGGTATAGTTAGTTTATGAACATATATGTATGGCATATTATGGAGTGTTTATAATGATATGGCATGATATGATGAATGTTATAGCCAACTGCAATATAATTTACAGACAGATTACAGATTGCTAGAATGAATAGTAATTAAGTAAATAATTAATTAATTGATAGTAATTGATGATTGTATGTGATACTAGATTCTACGAGTGCCAGTCGTCTTTGGCATCTCCTGCATCCTAGGACCGTTGCATTCCGAAATCGGGACGTGACATTTACTTTCTTGCTCGCATTGCTCACTCACACGCTCTATTGCTCTTATTTTAATTTTCTTCCATTTAATTGTTTTCTTTATTTTTATTGCTCATTTACTTCAATTGCCTTCAACCAACAACCTTATTAGAGGTTTTCTTTTCTTTTTAATTTTAAATCATGACAAACTAGTTACAATTATCCCGATCAAGTCTTCTTTAGTAGAGAATGACCTTGGGTGTCCTTACCATTTATGCTACACCTATTTCATGCACTCGTGAGTATATTCATAGCCTACCTATTAGGATGAACAATAATTAAATTTTTTTTGAAACTTTTCTAAATTTGATTGTATAGCTAGAAAAGGCTCTAAAGTGACTTAGATTTTTATACAATTTAAGAGTCAATTTCTAAAAGTTACAAGGATTTAATTGCATAATTTATAAATTTAAGGACAAAAGTAAGGTAAATGAGCTCAATGGTCACTAAACTTTTGAGTTTGTTCTATTACTAATCGAAATTATATTTCAGACTAGTCACTATACTTTTGACAATGTTTCACCGAGTGGTCACCAGGTCAAATCGGAGCCGAATCAGTACACGTGACATCTGAGTTAGTGTTATATGTAGACTTAACATGCCATATAAGCCAAAAATGTCATGTCAGACTGTTACGTTAGCAAAAGTTTAGTAACCATACTGAAAAAATTTAAAAGTTCAGTGACCATATTGAAAAAAATAAAGTTTAGCAATTTTTGAGATCATTTATATTTTTTTGTCTTTTCATTCTTTTATTTTTTTTATTTCAAAATATTCTTTTAATTTTTATCAAAATATTATTTTAATTTTTATCAAAATATTTTTTAATTATTTTCACTAATATTTTTTAGTTTTTGTCAAATTATTCTTTAAATTAACATTATCTGTTATGATTTTCATACTCTAGTTATATATATGTATAATATACTATGTAATATAGAAAGAAGTAGTTACTACAAATTGATGAAAGTGATCATAAATTAAAGTGAATGAGAATTGAAAGTGGCTAAACGAGATTACCGTAAAGATTGAATCAATAGATGATAAGTTGATATTGACTACGTTAGTAACAGCTAAATTAATAATAGACTGCTAATAGATTCCATATCAATAATTTGAATAAATAGTGAATGAATATTGTAATGAATTATCAGTGAAAATAAAATCAACTTTAAATATGTGTTATAAGTAATAGCATAATAAGAATAATGTTATTTTAAATGATTGGATGATAGAATATGTGCATTGATGATGAGTAAGTAAGATGATTAGAAATAATAAAAATGATCATTTATACTGTAAGTTTAAGTTGAACAGATGTAAATGATGGATGATTCCAAATAATAGAAAATTTAAATTTATTGAGGCATAAAATAGAGAAGCATCTAGAGTTGAATTATAATGAAAGGATAGTTGCAAGATTAAAGCTATAGTGATTAATCCTATATTGAGGTTTAGTTATAAATAAATAAGTATTAAAATAATGTGCATTATGAACTTAGAAAATATGATCGATGGACATAAGTTACTAATCTAAGTGACAAAAGCTTAAAGTTATTAAGGTATAGAATATTAGCAGCCTAAACATTGTATTAATAGAATTTATGGATTATGAATCCTGTATTGATAAGTAATCAAATGGAATATATATAATAGTGCATGTGTATGTTAATAAGTGATATATATATATAAATTGAAATGTAAAGTTATTTGGAGACTGTTTGAGGTATATATATCGATGATTACTGTATTGGATAAGAAAATTCGAGGATGAATTTTATTGAAGGGGGTAGAGTGTAACACCCCAGCAGACAGAACAGTAGATAGTGAGACAATATAATAAATGAATATAATGGATTATAGTTACTGATATGGTATTAATTTAAGTATGAATAGGCTCAATTAATTACTGAAATATACAAAGAATGGTAGAGTGAAAATACTCAGGAATTTTTGAACCTCAATTAAGTCACTTTTGCGACACTGTCTCGGAAAATACCGGTATTAATTTCACTGCCCCAAGAAATAATAGTCCAGTTGATTTAAGAATTTTTGACTCAGACCAGGGGGTAAAGAGTTATCTATATTTATGTGAATTTTTGGTAAAAAGAAAGAGTTGAAAAATATTTGAAACACTGAAAATCAATAGAGTGGCAAGAAATGTAATTAAAGGCAATATTAGGGATAGTTTTGGAAACGAGCTATCTAGGATACATAATCGGACCCTGTAATATCTGCCATTTTTTAGTTTTTTTATTGATTTTGTGTGTTTGAAGAACCTATTAAAATTTTTAATGAGAATATTGAGAATTTCAGAAATTTTTGTTTGGATTGCTGCAGGATTTTGTCATGATCATTTCATGTTCTTAAAAACATAATTTGGTAAAGTGTAAAACATGAAAGTTATTAATTTATGTCTTACTATAATTCCGTAAAAGGGTTTGACAAAATTCTGTGTATGTTATGAGTTGTATCTATTTGAGCAAGGCTGGTCTGGTTGAGAGTTTCTGCAAAGATGCAGTGTATGTTTAGAATTACTGGAAATGCCTGAGGCATAATTAGCTAAAGGTGTGAACATAAAAAATGTTCCTTTGTGTGTTGTGAAAATGACTGTAAAATTTTTGAATTTTTGGATAAGTATATCTCAGTGGAGAGTGATTTGTATCAGGATTGTTCGGTTAGATTTTGGGGCAAGAGTCTGGGTGACTTTTGGAGAGTCACTATGGTCTGTGTACTGGTTATTTTGATTTGAAATTTTGATATGTTGTGCCCCAGCATGTTGATTTTAAGTGATAAAAAGAATTAGTAAGTTTGGATATTTATAGCTCATTTGCGAGCTGGCTAAGTGTGGGATGTTCAGGCAGGAATTTAACTTAGAGGAGTTTTGTTGTGGCGAGCCAGTAAATGCGAGAAGGCATTTTGCAAACTGGAAATGCGAAGTGGCGTAATGGCGAAGTGAGTTTGCCGAAGAGGATTTGGCAAAGAGCTAAGGCGAAGAGGATTAGGCGAGGTGACATTATGCGAAGAAGCGTTATGTGAAGAGAGAATATGCGAAGTGGCAGTTCGCGAAGAGGCGAAGAAGCTTTGCCGAGGTGGCATATGCGAGGAAGAGTTGCGAGGAGAGTCTGGCAAGGCAGCATCTGAGAGGTAGCATTGTCAGATCAAGATTGGTGAGTTGGCTTAGGCAAGGGAGCTTTGCCGAGGCAGTTTGGCGAGCTGGTTAGCGTGTTTCTGGGGCAGTAGCCTATTTAACCCCAGCACCCTCAGCAACGATTTTCATGATTTTTTCCTTCTTTCTTCTTTCATAAATTTAGTCTTTTTCTCAGATTGTTCTATTTTATATTCTAAGGCATTAATACTCATATTAATGCAATAGACTTCTAGATTAGTTTATATTAAGGCAGAATCATCAAATTTGAGCAGTATTTGCAGAAATCTCAGTTTGAAGGAAATAAGGTAAATTTTCTTCCTAAGTTATTTTCTTTGGATTTATTTAAGTTTATGGGTTAGAATAATTAATTCTGAGTATATAGAATTTATTGTTAGTGATATGAAACTATTAATGGTAATTAATGAGGGAGAATTTGGAGGTTGAGACTACTATGAGCAGTAACTCTGAAAATTTAATGCAAATTTAATACAGATTTTCTTAAGGAAATAAATGAAATTGTTGTTGGGAATTAAGAATAGAGACTCTAAGATAGTTAATTATTATGGAATCATGTTAAATATTATTGGTTTGGAGAAACCCTAATTTTTGTATATTTGGGGAATTTCTTAGGAGAAAAAATTCGAATTGTTTGAGGAATTAATTGAGCAGAATTCTGAGGAGGAATTTAAGAGAAATTTGTGTAAGAGGTAAGTATGAACATCCTATTTGATTATTGTTCCATAGGAATTAAAATGACCAAAGTATTCTTATATTGATTATCCTATTGCATACCTATATTTATATACTTGAATAATGTGAATGGCTTGATCAATATTCTTGGATCAAGTCTACATGTTTCTTGCTTGTGAACCTAGTTTGAATAATGTTATATGATGATGGTCTTGCGACCAATATGCTTCTTATGATTATGAAACCCATGACCCATTGATAGAACGCTCTTCCTAATGAGAGTAAATTTATTGGTCCATTGTGCACTTTGGGAGCCCAGCCGATAGGGTTTTTATCGATGTTCCACCTAGAGGGGGCCAGGAGCTCTAGGCACATGCCTGGCCAAGCATGTGTGCACATTAAGGTAGCAAGGCTACCAATATGTATGTTATGATATGTGATTAGTTCTACCAGATGAGATTTGATAATGCCATTCCTTGTGGGCATTCTATGTTCTAAATATGAACCATGATTTAAATTTGACATGATTTGATATAGCCAAATTATTATGAAAACCACATTTCTTTCAAGTAAAGCTCATGACCTCTTTCATGCCTATATGTAGAATTATTTGTTCATGACCATGATTCGATATTTAGTTCTTATTGTATAATGTTCATATCTTACTGAGTTGAAGGCTCACTCCTCTTCTGTGGATTTCAGGTGATAGCTTAGCTCGTGAGGGGGCTAATAGAGAAGATTGAGCTTCTTGACTTCTTGACTCCAAGAAGCTTCATTGTAATAATTCTTTTGAGACATTTTGAATATTTATTAATGGTATTATGATACTATATGTATTGGAGTATACTCGAGGATACTAGAACATTTTGATATATGATTATTAACTTTTTGGGTACTCTTGTTCCTCAGTGATGTAAGATGTCTCTTTTGATTATTAAGGAATAAGAGAAAGATATGAAATGATAATAGAAAATATATGATTAATTTTAAATTATATGTATGGAAATAATCATGGTATGAAAATGTATGATGTTGAATTTTATAGAATGGTATATGAGATTCATGATTTGTGAGTTCTACAGGTTTATGGTGGCCTTAAGCCTACCCTTGCCCTAGGACTGTCGCACCACTAGAGTTGGGGTGTGACAGAGGTTGTATCAGAGCTCTAGGTTCACAATCCTTAATATAGAAGATAAATTGAGATGCATGAGCACTAGTATAAGTGTTGATTAAGATAACTACGGAGCATAGGATCATGTCTCGTCCAATTGTGTTTCCTTTGATATGTATATCTGCGTTAAGTGTGCGTAGTGAGTCTGATGTGTTTGTTCTTCATATCTGTATCGAGATGCCTCCACATTAAGGAAGAGGATGAGGTCGAGGCCATCCTGGGCTGGAAGTTCCTTCCGAAGAGGGTTCAGTAGGAGGAAACAAAGGAGATGAGATTCCTCCTGTACCACTAGTAGATGTGGCTAATATGGCGCATCGGTTAGACCAGCTGCAGAGGAACTATGAGGTATTAGCTGAGTTTATTACTCAGCAGAGGCAGCAGCAGGCTTCTCCTATTCAAGTAGTTCCAGAGATTCCAGTTCCTCCACCCTCGCCTGCAGTGGTACATCAGATTGAGGAAGTATCTTTTGAGAAGTTTCTGAAGCTCAAGCCTTCAGAGTATCGAGGTTAGGTGGATCCTACAGATTTTCTGGAAGAGATAGAGGAGAAGATTCAGATTTTGAGGATCCCTGATAGGAGGGCAATTGAGTTTGCTAGTTATTTGATGAAAGCTGAAGCGAAGGACTGGTTTAAGAGAAGCATTTCTGGTATGCTTCGAGATAATGAAGAATTGTCCTGGGAGAGGTTCAGAGAAATGGTCCTTGATGAATTTCTTTTGAAGAGCGTAAGGGATGCTAAAGCTATGGAGTTTGATAGGTTGTTTTAGACTCCAGGTATGACAGTATCTGAGTATGCGAAGAAGTTTAGCCAGCTGAGTAAGTTTGCTCCAGCTCTTGTGCCTTCAAAAGCGGCACGGATTCAGTGGTTCCGTAGGGGATTGGTGGCTCTGTTGTTTAATGTTTTGGCTGCTCTTGAGTTTGATTTCTATTCTAAGCTAGTGGATAAAGCAAGAGTGATTGAGAATAGGAAAATAGAAGCCAGATCCAAGAGAGAAGAAAAGAAGAAGGCTAAAGTTGGAAGCTCTTCTAGGCAGGACAGTGGGGTGAAGAGTATGAATATTGTGCCTCAGTCAGTTGCTAGAGGGGGATTTAGAGGGCCATCAGGGAGATTTCAGCAGAGACCAAATCCCTCCAGATTTATTCCTCAAGTGAGCCATAGTGCAGCCAGTTCAACACCACCTAGGACTAATCCTTCTTGTCCTACTTGTGGTAAGCTTCACAGAAGACCCTGCTTTTATGCATCAGGTGCATGCTATGGATGTGGACAGCATGGTCATTTCCTTAAGGATTGTCCACAGCCTTCTTTTAAAGTTAGACATCAGGCTTCTCAAGCTACAGTTCAGATGAGCAGAGAAAGGAGCATGGGTCAGCAGCCAGGAGGAGGTAGAGGTAATTTGGGCAGAGCTACTGAAGCTGGCAGAGGATCAGGTCAGTATGAATCACAAGCTTCTGGATTAGCTTCGATGGGTAGAGGTAGAGGGAGAGTTTTTTGCCTTGGCACAGTATGAAGCTCAAGCATCCAACACTGTGGTTATAGGTATTCTTCCGATTGAAGCCTTGAATGCTAGAGTTTTGTTTGATTCGGGAGCTACGCATTCATTTGTATCATCCTGCTTTGCTAAGAAGTTACATGTGCCTTGTGTTTTGCTTGAGAATGTGTTGATTGTATCTACTCCTTTAGAGGAGGAGATTGAGGTTCGGAACTCCTATCCATCTTGTGTGGTTAGCATAAGTGGTAAGAGCTTGGATGCA
>CANXYC010369772.1:0-11583 GCA_948193065.1 Aleurites moluccanus
TTAACTAAATCCATCTATTTTCAATATAAAATTCCTATACACACTTGATTTCCCAACTATTTTTAATTTAATTGAATATCAAAATATTTTCAAGTATGAATTCAACCTTATATGTAAATTAAAAAGAAAATAATAATAAAAAGGAATAATGATCATTAAAAGAATAAATTATAATTATGTTTTTAATATACTTAATTGTCATAATGGTTATTAAAAATATATTTATGATTTAGGTTATAAGTTTTTAAAGTGACAATAATTAAAAATAAGATAAAAATATTAAGTTACATTGTCTTTATTTAACCGGCAGAAGAATTTGGGGCTGATTCTATAAAATTCCAACCCAATTTATTATTTAATGTTATCATATATATATATATATATATATATATATTGAGTCATTAATCAGTAGGACATAAAAATATCAGGAAGCCAAACACAACTAAACGGTCAAAGCTAGCAAAAAGAAGCACACACTGGCAAATAACAAAGGCAAAGCAGCAGTAGCAGAAGAATAGAGCAAATGACTTTTAAACTAAATCTTGAAGCATAGGCAGCAGAAGCAGATGGCGAAGCAGAGAATGCCAAAAGAGCGAAGCCCAAAGAAAACCCCAGGAGCGTATCAGATGAGAAAAGTAGATATGAAAAGCAAGACACAGGAACCCAAGAGTCTAAACAGCTCGACTTGCAAGAGAATTTACGCCAGGAGTTAGAGAATAGAAATGACTAGTAACTTGAGATACTTGTTGATTGGCTACTTACAGACCGACGAAATAAGTTACGATAATTGTTGAGATCTCAAGAACAAATGAAAGCTTTGGAAAGTAGAATACAATTCAATTGAAACCATTCAAGAGCTAGGGAAGATTTGAATTCAGAATCTTCAATTCTTTTTCTGGATGCAGAATTTAATTCAAATTAGGAGTTCTCTGTATAAAACTGTGATTTCCAAATTTTTTTAAAAGAAAATTGAAGCATATTTTTTAATCTAGATAGACTTTGACATTAGGTGAGTGGTCCTGTTAGTATCTTTTGCTTTTATTTGTTAGATAGGAAATTCTTAAAACCTATGATATTTAAATTTGTTTTTCTTGCGTTGCGAAAATTAATGGGTTAATTTTACGATCAACTGTCCCCTGTTATGCATGATGTATGAGAATCTCAGCAAAATTAAAGCTTGGTTCTAATTAGATTGTATGAATTATTCATATTTTGTTATTTTTGGAGAAGGTCAAGGGTCCCTAATTTATTGGAGCTTTGCAAAAGTCATAAGGGACACAGACTTTTAAGGCTATTGTGTCTCGCTTGGCGAGGTGAGGAGGGTTTATCTTTTCATCAATCGCTTCCAAATTTGAATTAAAATTCAAAATCACAACTTCAATAATTTAAAAGAAAATTATATAGTACCAAAGATTCGGAAGCACTTCCAATCTTTGGTATGGTACAATAGAATATTTATTGACAGGGAGAGAATATAATTTTCCTTGATCTTGAATGCATAGTATGGCAGTTGATAGGCAAAAAAAAAAAAAAAAAAAAAAACACTTTACTTGGTTGCAGTCGGTCAAAGAGAACTTCCAAGAACGTCGGCACCACAATATTCATCTTCCTTAATCTCTTCAAACAACATCAAAATTTCATTCCTTCTCCATCTCCATTCATAATCCAATTTCCAGTTTGATCCTCTTTATCTCATTCTCTTTCTCTCTAATTACATCTAAATAATCCGATCTCAAGAAAATAAAAACAGACCAATATTCCAAAATCAATGACTAATCATCCCAAAAAGTCAAATTTTCATATAGTAATGTTTCCATGGTTTGCAATGGGTCACATGACTCCATTTCTCCATCTCTCTAACAAACTCGCCGAGAAAGGTTTCTCCATTACTTTCTTACTCCCAAACAAAGCTATGCATCAATTAAAACATTTCAATCTCTTTCCCCGTCTCATCACTATCCATTCTCTCACCATCCCCTCTGTCGACGGCCTCCCTTCCGGGACGGAGACCGCCTCGGACATCCCAATTCAATTCACTCATTTTCTATGCATAGCCTTGATCAAGTCGAAAAAGTCATCCGTGACACCAAACCTAAATTAGTGATTTATGATGTTGCCCATTGGATACCAGAAATAACCAAACCTCTTGGCATTAAGACTATAAATTATACTGTAGTCTCCGCAGCATCGCTTGCAATACTATTGGTTCCGGCACGGAATGTTAATATAGATAAGCCAATGACGGAGGCTGAATTGGTGGTGCCACCCTCTGGCTATCCCTCCTCCACGGTTATGCTTCGCGGTGAGGAAGCTCTACGGTGTTTATCATTCGTATGGCAGCCTTTTGGTGAAGGAATTACTTTTTATAAAAGAATTTCTAGAGCAATGAAAGAAAGTGACACTTTAGCAATTAGAACATGTCAAGAAACTGAAGGCAAATTTTGCGATTACATTGGTGATCAATATCAAAAACCGGTGTTTTTAACTGGATCGATAATACCTGAACCGGTGAAAACACCGTTGGACGAAAAATGGGCTAAATGGCTAAGTGGGTTTGAAAAAGAATGAGTAATCTTTTGTGCATTTGGTAGCCAAATTATACTTAAAGGATCAATTTCAAGAATTGGTTTTAGGCTTTGAATTGACAAATCTACCATTTGTAGTCTCCTTAAAACCACCGACCGGCATATCAACAGTGGAAGAAGCCTTACCGGAAGGGTTTAAAGAAAGGGTTAAAGGGAGAGGGGTGGTTTGGGGAGAATGGGTTCAACAACTAATGATTTTAAATCACTCGTCAACTGGGTGTTTCGTTAACCATTGTGGGTTTGGGTCAATGTGGGAAGCTTTGAAGAGAAATTGTCAAGTAGTGTTAATACCACATTTAGGTGATCAAATTTTGAACACAAGATTCTTAACTGAAGAGTTGAAATTGGCAATGGAAGTAGAAAGAGATGAGAATGGATGGTTTTCGAAGGAGAATTTAAGCAATGCTATCAAGTCTGTAATGGCTAAAGATAGTCAAGTGGGTTTAATGGTTAAAGAGAATCATAGAAAGTGGAGGAAGACAATGGTAAGTAAAGAGTTAATGACTAGTTACATTGATAAATTTGTTCAAAACATGCAGGATCTTGTCAGCTAATTATGTAATTAAGGTAGAATCATTTAATGTAGTTCTTTAATTTCTTTTCCTTTTTCCTAATTTTTATTTTTTGGTATATTTTTTTCTTATAAAGTTTATTATCGGTTTCCTCAGGTTGATTCAGTGTAGGATGTTGTAACATTAGCTTGATTAATAATATTTTTTTAATGCTTTGAATATTTCAAAATTTTAGCTATATTATAATGTCATAATTCATATCTATAATACAGAATAGAACTATAATCAATTAAAAGTATAATATAAACTCAATAATAATACAACAACTAATTAAACTAACTTTTGGCACTAGGAATCCTTGTATACTAAGAGAACTTAGAGATATATAACGACTACATGTCTTTTTTTTTTGTATAAGAAAACATCAATTTTATTAGTGAAAAGAGAATTATAGAGGAGACAAGAGTAGATGAACTGCAAGGAAAATAAAAAATTAGCTAGAGCTCCCAAATCGAAAGAACAAATCCTACTAAAGACTAAAGAACTGATACAGCTAGAAGTACCAAATATATTGCCAAAAATAACAGAGCAATCGAAGCTTCAAAATTCGAAAAATGTGATGAAGATCCTTCTTGGCATAAAGCTGACAAGCAAGAGAAGCATAAGCAAAGATAAGCCATAAAAACCCACAGCAAAATCTCAGACGAGAACTTCTTAATAAGCCAAAACAACTTCAAGCAAATCAATTTTCAAAGGAGCTAAAGAAGCCTTACAATATGTTGAATGAACAAGCACTAAGAATGGTTTTAATAACAACTCAAAACAAGGAATTGAAGAAAAAATACTAAGTAATAGAGAGAGTAAGCAATAGAAGAGAAAAATGTTATCTGGATGCTTTATTAGATGCACATAATTGCCTTTATATAGGCTAATAATTCACAGGGTTTTCCTACTTCTGCTGCCAACATTAAGCAACAAATCCACTAACCTATAATCTCTATAAACTAGGAAAAGCATAACAAACACTAAGGACTCGGTAAAAGATAATTAAATAAATAATAATTTATTAACAATAAGCAAGACTTGGTCAGAAGCAACCCATGTATTGGTGTTGTTTTATTCAATACTCCCCCTCAACACCATCTTCTACTCTTTTCAATATACCAAGCTGATAACAACAACTTTCAAACTTATAGCCGCTCAAGCTTTATGTAAATAAATCTGCAGCTTGATTTTCTGTTTTGACATGCTCCAACTCAATTTCTTCTTGCAAGACTTTCTCTAGGATAAAATGGTAATGCACCTCCACATGCTTAGTTCGTGCATGAAAAACGAGATTCTCTGCCAAACGTATTGCTGACAGGTTGTCACAGTACAAAGAGATACCATATTTTGTTGGCTGATGCAAGTCTTTTAATAATTGCACAAGCCAAGTGCTTTCTTGAGCTGTCATCGCTGTTGCTCGGTACTCTGCTTCTGTGGTTGACAAAGACACTGTTGGTTGTTGTTTGCTACACCAAGAGATTGCTTCGGACCCAAGCATAAAAACATGCCCGGTAGTTGAACGCCGAGTATCATGATCACCTGCATAGTCAGCATCACAATAGCCAACTAGCCTGCAATCTCCACCTTTCTTGTACATAATACCATAGCCAAGTGTACTCTTCACATATCTCAGGATTCGACGAACTGATTCCAAATGCGGCTTCTTTGGACTTTGTATGTAGCGACTCATCATACCAACTGAAAAAGAAATATTTGGTCTTGTTAAAGTTAAGTAGATAAGACTACCCACCAGCTGTCAATACATGGTAGCGTCTTCTAAATCTTTCCCTTCTTAAGCACAGATTTTGGTGTTTGGCTCCATCGGTGTCGAGATTGGCTTGCATTTAAGCATTCCAAATTTCTTTAACAAATCTTTGGAATATTTTTGTTGATGAAGACATATTTCTTCCTGAGTATAATCGACCACTAAACCAAGAAAATGCTTGAGTTGTCCAAGTTCTTTCATCTGGAAGCGAACTGATAAATTCTCCTTGGGTTGGAGTATTTCTTCCTCCCAATCTCCTGAAATGATTAAATCATCTACATATACCAGCAAAATAGCCAGCTTCCCTTCTTTAGCTTTGACAAACAAGCTAGAGTCTGCAGATGTCACTGAATAACCACTATGAGTAAGAAATTCAGCAATCTTACCATACCAAGCCCTTGGCGCTTGTTTCAACCCGTAGAGGGCCTTTCGGAGCTTACACACATACTCAGGATGATATTGATTCTGAAAGCCCATCGGTTGGTCCATGTAAATCTCTCGATCTAGCTCCCCATGCAAAAACGCATTTTTTTATGTCCATTTGCCATAAGTTCCAATTTTTGCTAGCTGCAAGTGCTAATAGGACCCGTACGGTTGTAAGCTTTGCAACTGGACTAAATGTTTCATCATAGTCTACCCCATATTATTGAGAGAACCCCCGAGCTACCAAACGAGCCTTGTGCCTATCTATTGATACATATGTGAGACGCTTTATCTTGTACACCCATTTGCAAGAAATAGGCTTCACATCTCTTGGCTTTGGTACAAGCTCTCAAGTCTGGTTTCGCTCTAGTGCAACAATTTCTTCTTCCATACCTTTAATCCAATCCGGATTTTGAGATGCTTCCTCAAATGTCTCTGGTTCTTTTGCATCTACTTCTTCTACTATGGCGACATTGGCATACTTTGGGTTTGGCTTCTTGACTCTTGTTGATCTTCTGAGTGGAGTTGGTGATTCTGCTCCACTTTGCACATCTTCTTCACTTGGCCTTTGATATGCACCAGTTTGCCAAGGATTTTGAGCTATTTCCTCTTCAACATCTGCAACCTCTGTTTCATCTGAACTCAATTGGAAATGAGAAGTTTCTAAATCTTCTTTACAAACGTCCGAGTTTGGTAATACTTCCTTGTTTGAGGACCACCATGATGAAGCTTCATCAAACACCACATTCAGAGATGTGTAGCACTTTCCAGTTATTGGATCACTACATCACCACCCTTTCCTTTGACTGTCGTATCCTACAAAGATACACCTAACAACCTTCTTCTCCATCTTGCTATGTAAGTGGTCAGGTACAAGTACATAGCATACATATCTAAAGACTCGAAAATGTCCAACAGTAGGCTTCATGTTCCATATTTTTTCAAAAGGTGAAATAAAGCATAACCTTTGTTGAGGAAGCCTATTGATCACAAAAGTTGTCGTCTTCATTGCTTCAGCCCAAAATCGTCCAGGAACATTCTTCGCATGAAGCATACTTCTGCCAGATGCCTGTTCTTCCTTTATGCGACCCCATTTTGCTGCGGAGTATTGGCACATGTGAAATGGTGGCTTATTCTTAAATCTCGAAGGAAATCTAAGAAGGCGTCTGAGGTGTACTCTCCCCTGTTGTCAGTGCATAGACAATGTATTATTTTTCCAACTTCTGCTTCTGCTATCTTCTTGAACTCTTCAAATTGAGAAAAAACTTCAGATTTTTCCTTCATAAAATAAACCCACACATACCTTGAGAAGTCATCAATGAAAGTCACCATATACTTCATTCCACCAATGGAGACTTGCTTGATTGGTCCAAACACATCAGAGTGAATCAACTCTAATGTTTCCTTTGCTTTAAATTTGGACTCTCCGTACGACAACTGGTGCATTTTTCCATACTGATAGCCTGCACATACAATGTTAGTTCTTACTTTAAGTTGTGGAAGTCCCTTCAGCATTGACTTTTTCATTATCACATCTAGCTTGGAATAGCTAACGTGACATAGTTGCATGTGCCACAAGTCTGCCGTTTCGTTCCTTCTTGTCTTGTTTATATATGCAGTTTCTGCAGACATCACATAGACTGACTCCAACCTTTGTCCCTTCATTATTGGTTCTGCTGTAATCTTAAGGTTTCGGTATATCTTCACATCTTGTGGACCAAATAGAACAAAATGGCTAGAAGATGTTAATTGTGCTACCGAGAGAAGATTTTTCCTCATACCTGGGACATGATAAACATTTTGGAGTGGCACCTCGGTACTACTACATTGAGGGGAGACTACTGCATTACCGATGTGAGCTATTGGTAACTTTGAGTTATTTGCCGTCACCTCCATTTGACATCCCTTGTACTCTGACAAATTCTGTAGCTTCTCTTTATCACTAGTCATATGGTTTGAGCAACCTGAGTCAACGATCCAATCATTCTCATAATCGATTTGATTGAATATTATTGTTGTAAGGGCTAACTCCTCTTCATCTATAGCAAAGAGAGCTTCAACATCCCATTCATCTTCACTTTTGGAAGTAGCAGCATTACTCTCTACGACCTTCTTCTTTGACCAGCAATCTTTTGCCATATGACCCTTCTTATTGCAATTATAGCATTTTCCTTCAAACTTTTTCTTATTACCATAATTCTTAACACCTTTCCTTGCACGAACGCTTCCTTCGCCTTGATGACTTCTCTCCTTGTCATCATTCTTCTTGGATCCATCGAAGACATGTTGATTGGAATTCCACCTGCCTTTGTTGGCATAGAGTGCCTCTTCTTCATTCTTCAACGAGACTCCTCCCATTTGCTTACCTAAGGCTTCTTGACCAACTAGCAAATTTTTAAATTCTACAAGCGACGGTTGTGTTTGCCATCCTTGTATGGTAGCAACGAAGGTCCTAAATTATGGCTTCAAACCATAGATGATGATCCGTTTCATTCTGGTATCACCAATAGGAGCCTCCGGATCCAACTCGATAATTTCTTGGCAAAGCGTCTTCACTGTATGGAAGTCTTGTGCGACTGTCATGTAGCGTTGTGCGATCGACAATAATTCACTTTCTAAGAGTTGGAGCTTCGTATCGTTCTTCTTGGAGAATAGCTTGGCGAACGTATCCCAAGCTTTTTTGGGAGTTTTTGCATCCCGGATATGCTCTAGCACATCCTCTTCTACCGTTGTCTTCAAAATGAACATGGCTTTGCCCACTTTAATCTTCCATTTTTGCAATATTCCATTCGCATCTTCAGCCTTTGGTTGTCTCACTTCATTTCCATTTACAACCTCCCACAAACACTGGCCTTGCATGTAAGACATTATGCAGGTAGACCAAGAGTTGTAGTTTTGGTTGTTGAGCTTCTTAATTCCGCCAACGATTTGAAGATCACTCATCTTGGCAATAGAGATACTCACCAAATGCCCAGAATGTTAAGCTCTGATACCAAATTATTGAATGAACAAGCAACAAGAATGGATTTAATAACAACTCAAAACAAAGAATTGAAGAAAAAATACTAACTAATAGAGAAAGTAAGCAATAGAAGAGAAAAATGCTATTTGGATGCTTTATTAGATGCACATAATTGCCTTTATATAGGCTAATAATTCAAAGGGTTTTCCTACTTCTGCTGCCAACATTAAGCAACAAATCCACTAACCCATAATCTCTATAAACTAGGAAAAGCATAACAAACACTAAGGACTCGGTAAAAGATAATTAAATAAATAATAATTTATTAACAATAAGCAAGACTTGGTCAGAAGCAACCCATGTACTGGTGTTGTTTTATTCAATACAATATACCAAAACTAGAAACTTATCAAAGCTATACTTAAAATCCAGATTTGTGACATAATTAAAATCAATTAAAGACTTTCTTAAGTTTAGTTGAATTCTGAACAATTGAAGCGCCAGAACTGAAGAGGAGAAATAAACTCAGGGAAATCTGACAAAATGATGTAGAACATTATGAAAGATCCAATCAAAACAATTAGCCAACAACTATTATGCAGACCGTAGCCTTTATATTTGATTACTCTTTTGCTAAAGCTCCTTCCATATTGAATCTTCTACATTCTTTAGTTCAATAATTTTGTCTGTATTAAATGATCTGCCCATTCCAAAGTTCAAACCAACCTTAACTCCATAATTAATTATTTTTTCTACTTCAACTCTGCAGCATCCAGCAAATAAAGAAGACTTTGTTCCCTTACCATCAAGACGCAAAATATTATTTTCATTCCTAATGTCTTCATAGGAAATAAAATCATCAGCTACTAGATCAGATTGTACATGCAAAGAACAACAGATATATTCATTATTAATAGCGATTTTTGCGAACAATATTTCATCCTTCTTATAATTCTTTGATTTCTTTGATACATTTGCACTGAATTTAGAATTTGTGATAACACAAATGCACCTGATTTGTTTTGTCTTTCTTAGATTGAGATTTACTACCAAATCCATCCTTTATCTTTCCATTTGTTCCAATAAAATGAATTTCTTTAGACAAGGAAGATCGAAAACCAACTGGAGAGGACTCCTTAGCTTGTATAAGAGTTGTTTCACCATCAGAGTTAGGATTGAGGGAACTCATCACACATATTTGGTCTTCTAATAGCCCAACCTCCTCTTGCTCTACCAAAGAATTATTCTTTAAGTTCAAATTGATAATTGTGTTCAGATATGAACTGTCACTTTATTGACAAGGACTTATCTCTTTAGTACAATTTAAATTTGAATTTAAAATTGATTGGACAGATAGAGCAACATTTCCATCAGGTACAAAGTGGTTGTCTTAGTTATGAAGATCATCATGAAAATTGACAGTACCAGAAACGAAGTCACTATCATCTAAAGAATTTGAATTTGGCATTACCGTTGGGGTAACAACAGTGGGAACACCATCATCTAGTTCATAGAGGAAGGCTTGAGTATGTTGATCATCTTGCTTAGCATCTGAACTAGATTCACAAACCAAAGAATCACCATCTGAAGAATTATTATCTAATGAAACTTTAGATACTAATATTGATGATTCTGTAGTTCGGTCATGCTAAAAAGCATTTTCAAAAATTGGGGATTGATTATCTTATTGGGGATTGATTATCTTACTTGTCTTGATAATCTAAATTGCAATCTTCTTCATAGGATAAAGAGGCTTTTGAATGATTTGAAGGAAGGGAGGATTCAGAAGGTGAGATGATTGGATTTTGGGATCCACAATGAAAACCAAAAACATTAAAACTTAGAGCTTCCTCTTCTATAATTCAGATGTCAAATGTTGAATTAGCGATATTCACTTTAATAATTCTTCTAATGTGCTCAGGAATTGGAGTTGCAATGAGAACTCTGGCCACATCCAATAAGTTGTTTTTATGAGTAGCTTCATTAAGTGAAATGAAGGTACCTAAAGACAGCTAATAAGAGAGAAAAACCAAAAAACCAAGCATGAAGTGGTATACCTTATAGTCTGATCCAACAATATCTTTTTGTACAAATATAATCAAGTTCCCTATTTTAGCATGATCAAAACATTGACTAAGCCCCTCCTTTCATTGTTCTAGCATACCATTCATATCTTCTATATCTAGAAAAGTGAGTAGGACTAAATTCCCACCCATTAGTCTACACTCACTATTATACACTACTTCTGCAATCAAATTAGCTAGATTTAATAGACATAAAATCCCTTGAGCCAAAGATATAACCAACCAAATTGCGATCAATCCAAGGGGTTTTTGAAGGATTAGGATAAAAAATGAGATTATTAGAGTGAGAAGTTAGATGTTTTTTACCACTGGGATCACATTTCACAACCTCCACAAAAGATTTAGTTGTGTTTTGTTTGAAGATAGGATCTTGTGACTGGTAATTAGGTGGATTATTAGAGAGATTGGGGAAGACTAAGGTAGGAGAGAGTTTGGTATTTATTTTGTGAAAGGAGCTCTTCTTTTCAAATCGCGCAAATACAAACAACAATTTTGTTTGATCCAATCCATTCACCATTCACTTTGTCAATAACTTCATCTAATCTTTGCTCTTGAGGAACTCTGACAAATCCAAATCATTGACCCGCTTTGTTTAACTTTTTAAGGATGAAATCATCTTTCACAGTGACAAACAATTCATTGCCCTTGTAGGCATGACCATGGTTCCGAAACCGCCGGTTCTGGTTCCAAAATCGCTGGTTCCACTTACACCTTTTTTCTATACATTTCAGTTTTAAAAGTGTGTCATGCAAAAGGTAGTTTGTAAATTATTGCCTCAACTGAGAAGGTATCACAGATGATGATCTTTTAATTATTTAATTTAGATCTCAAATTTTCTAAATCAGTTACTTAAGGAATGATTTCCATATTTTTATTAAATTTGAAATCTATGAATTTGTCAACTAGGTGTGTTTTTAACGATTCCTCCTCTTTTCTAAATTGAGCATCTAAATTATCCCATATTTCTTTAGAAGTGTTATATTTGCTAAAAACGTCTGCCACTCGATCAGAAAGACAATTCAATAAATAGTCTTTACAGAAGTCATCGTCCTTGTTCCATTGAGATTCATCAACATCCTCCATTGTATCAGCAAAAGTACTCAAAACAATGTAGAATATATTTTCATATTTCAATTCAAATTGAGTCTTTCGCTTTCAGGAATTAAATTCAGATCCACTAAAAGTTTTCAGTTCAATTATCTCAATC
>CANXYC010369963.1:0-13466 GCA_948193065.1 Aleurites moluccanus
CACACTAATCCAAACTCATCGATTCTTCTTGCCACTTAAAATCAACAGACAGAAGCACAACACAATCAAATTTCATATCAAACTAATCAACACTCAGACAGTGGTGACTCTCCAAAAGTCACCCAGACTCCTGCATTAAACCCGACCGAACAGCCCTGATACAAAACACTCTCCACTGAGGTATACTTATCCAAAAATTCTGAAATTTTACAGAAATCATCTCAACACACATAGAAACATTTTTTTCATGTTTACAACTTCAACAAATTCTGCCTCAGTCATCCCCAGAAATTCCAAACACATACTGCATTCCTGCAGGAATTCTCATCCAAACCAGCCTTACTCAAATAGACAGAACTTATCACATACTCAGAATCTTATCAAACCATTTTACAGAATTATAGCTAAAACATAAATTAACAACTTTCATATTTTACACTTTACCCAATTATGTCTTTAAGAACAAGTAATGGCCAACACTGAATTCTGTTGCAATTCAAAACAAAGTTTCTGAAATTTTCAAACTTTTCATTTAAAAATTTAAAATTTCCTAAACAAATAAAATTAACAAATTACACTTCAAAAATAGCGGATATTACAATTATTCCTTTGAATAATAAAGCATGGATAAAATCTTTTTGCAAATCTTTTCTCCTTAACTAATAATGCTTCTAATATCATGAAATTTTTTTTATAGCACCTGACAGTTAGTTTATAAAGTGAATGCACTAAAATAAATGTAGATTGTAAAGTGACAGGGACAAAGTTGAAATGCTATGTTAAAGATAGATTTTATTTCAAATTTTCAACCAATTAAGGATAGATCCCATTGCTGGTTGCAATTATTAGTTTCTTGTTGACAATTAATAATTAGATACTAATGGGCCAATGGCTCCCCAATAGTTAAATATATCCAATCTTATTATAAATTATTTAAAAAAAATTATTTAAAATAGTTAAATTAGATATATTAATTTTTAAAATGTTGGATATATTTAACTATTTTAAATAATTTTTTTTTGAAATAATTTTAATTAATTAATAATTGAAATTTGAAAGATATTTCAATTATTAATTTTATTAAATATAATAACTAATGGTTACAAAACAAATTAGCATCCATTAGTTAGTTTCCAATTATTATCTAAGTATATATTTTAATTTAATTGATTATTTTAACTATGAGAAAAATATTTTCAATTTATAAATTTTTTAATTTTGATGCGAATAATTTATTAAATTCATCGAGATATATATATATATATATAAGAACGGAAAGCATGATATATAAATTTTTCATATTTTCTATGTTAGATATTTATTATTATTATTATTTATGCATTAGGAAATCTTATTATAATAGGATTTAATTATTATCATTATTACATAAGAAAATTTTATTATAGTAGAACTTAGATTTGTTTTATAATTTTCTATAAAAAGGATTCTTCAATCAAAATTTTACATTATTCATTAAACTTTAAAAGTTCGTTGGATTTTTTACATGTTCTTTTCTTTTAGATTCAAGTTCAATATATTTGTTCATAATTTATGTTAATTATATACCATAACACAGTCAAAATATTACAGATTTTCTATTGATTAGACAGATCGGGATGAATATACATTTCAGAAGTCTTTATACTTTTCTGTAGCTTAATATCGACTATGTGCTCCTTCAATCGAGTTTAACAAATAAATATATTATATATTTTAAATTTATATATGAATTAATTAATCAATTTGAGTATTTTGAAATTTGATTTCAGCTCATGTGGTTGAATTTAGTTCGATTTTGAAAAATCAATAAATCCTCAGTCTCGTGTCAGTGCATTTATACTGGTTTCGATTATGTTTTTTTTTAGTCTCTAAAATTTTGTTTCATGTTAGTTTTTCGATTCAGATATTGGGGAGGTGAATAAACAGTTTTGTCTCTTTACCGGAGATAGATTGGACCTATCATCATTAGCACAAAAGGACATGCCTACTCGCAGCTATTCAGCAAAGAATCTTTTAATCTCCGTCTCCAGAATCAAAAGATAGAAAAAACTTTCAGATTTCTTTTATTTTAAATTTTGGATAAAACCCATCTCTCTGAAAATTTTACCTTTATGAAAAATCTTATTTTATTTGCTAAATATCTCTCTCTCCCTCTAAACTATCTCTAGAATAATTAGCTAGCACGATAGGAATGTATTTGAGCTCCTGTTAGAAAAGTCTTTGCAATAGAGAACTATAGAGAAAGAGAGCGAGGGCCATGCTCTCTTTCTCATATCAACAACTAACCTCCATGGTTGTAGACTTGCAGTAGTCCCCATCCCAGCCTCTATTCTTCTCTTCTTGTTGAAATAAACAAAAACCAAAAAATAAATGCCAAGAAAGTAACAATTTTTTTTAAATTATTTTTTTGCTATTGTCATTATTGTTATTATTATTCTAATCTTTATATTTATTATATAAACACATCACATTTCCCCAGAACTTGTAGCTTCTTCTTCTTTTTCTTTACGTTTGCTTGTTTGTTTTTGCTCTTCATTCAACAGCAAGACATTCAATCTTAAAAAACAGTCATAATTTCTTTTTATACAGAGAGAAAGAAGCTAAAAAAGAAAAGAAAAAGGAAAACAACAGATATCCAACTCAACCAAGCCCAACCCCATCATCATTATTGCTCTGCTTATTCAAGGATGCTTCCTACCATCTGCATTCTCTTAATTTGTCTCTCTACTTCTTTCGTTTTCTTTATTAGAGTTTCTTCGTTCAATCTCTCACTCCCTCACCAACATCCTGACCCTGAAGCTGTTGCTCAAGATGTTCAAAGGTACAAATCTTGTTAAACCACATATGGGTTTATCTCATTTTGGGGTTTTGCATTATGAGTTTCTGCTGTTTTTCAAGATTTTTTATTCCTTGGGAATTTCAAATTCCAACTTGTATTTTCACTGTTTTCTCATCATTTGAACAAAAGATATTTGGATCCGGAAAAATCATATTTCCCTAATTTTTATTGCATTTTCTTAGCATCCAAACAGGGATTACTCACTGTCTTTACATATTCATGAAAAAACCCAATCATGTTTCAGTTCATTCGAGGTTTTTCTTTTGTTTGTTCTGTCATTTTCCTTGTGCTCGCCGCATTTTTTTTATCTACACCAAACAGAGCATGCTCTGTTTCCTCTGTTTTCAACCCCTGTTTTCTAATTAAGTTCCCACATTTTACATTTTATTTCAAACCAAACAGGTTCTTTGCTTGCTTCTATGGATTTCTGTCTTTTTACCTTGCAGGAGAGTCAATGCATCTCTATCAATAAGACAACTTTTCTCTACCCAAGAAAAAGACCAATGCCAAAGCGGAAACCCAATCGACGACTGCTGGCGTTGCGACCTCAACTGGGCTGCCAATCGCCAACGTTTAGCAGACTGCGCAATCGGCTTCGGTCAAGGCTCGTTAGGAGGAAGAGGTGGTCAAATCTACGTGGTAACCGACTCCTCCGATCACGACCCAGCAAACCCAACTCCGGGAACACTCCGGTACGGAGTAATCCAAAACGAACCTCTCTGGATTATCTTCTCAACTAGCATGACAATCAAGCTGAAACACGAACTAATCTTCAATAGCTATAAAACAATCGACGGTCGTGGAGCTAACGTCCACATTACAGGCAATGGATGTCTCACACTACAATATGTTTCCCACATAATAATCCACAACATACACATCCACAATTGCAAGCCATCAGGAAATACTAGAATAGCCGCATCACCAACACATGTTGGATTTAGAGGGAGATCGGACGGTGATGGTATCTCCATATTTGGGTCCCAGAAAATATGGATTGATCATTGCTCTTTATCATATTGTACTGATGGGTTGATTGATGCTATAATGGGTTCCACTGGGATAACAATATCAAACAACTATTTTTCACATCATAATGAAGTGATGCTATTAGGGCATGATGATAGGTATATTTTAGACTCCGGAATGCAAGTTACTATAGCGTTCAATCTATTCGGTCAAGGCCTGGTGCAGCGTATGCCTCGGTGTAGACGCGGGTATATACACGTGGTGAATAATGATTTCACGTACTGGGAAATGTATGCTATCGGCGGTAGCGCTAGCCCGACTATTAATAGTCAGGGTAATCGTTATGTTGCTCCGGCGGATTCGAATGCCAAAGAGGTCAGTTTCTGATTTTTATTATTTCCTTTTTTTTTTAATTTAATTTGTTAATTTTTTTACGGATATTAGGGGAGAATACAAAATGATTAAGAGGTTATTTAATTAGCCGATTAAATATTTTGAATTATTAATAATTAATATATACATCGTTAATTAAAAAGATTTGTATAATAAAAAAATAATTATGATAAAAATTTTTTTAATCAATAAATTTTATAAATATTTATGAGTTATATATAGGTTATATATAAAGGTTACTCCATTTCGCAATCACAAATCACACTCATTGTATCAAACATATCCTAATTAATTAATTATATTATGTTTGGGAGCTTTTTCTTTTTTTTTTTTTTTTTTTTTTGACTTGTATTGAAGATTGAAAGGTATGTTTGCTTTGGTGGCTTTGGGTCAATTGCAATGGTGGAGCGTGGTAGAACGCGCCGTTTGTTTCTGGTTTAATTAGTTTATTGTGAAAAGGGAAAACGGTGAAAAGTGGGTCTAAAATCTAGTGAAAATAATTAATTGTATCAAATGGATTAAAAATACAATTAAATGTATTTTTAATGCAAGCAAATTTAGATTTTCATTCGTAATTTTTTTTATAAATTATCGTACGAGTAATTCAAATTTGTATCGCATGGCAATTTAAATAAAGAAACAAGTTAGCGAGGAAAATTTAAAGAGCATGTCAGCTTGAGAGTGACGTTAGTACTTGCAAGGTGGGTGCTTGTTAGCCAAATTAATTAATACACACACTACGTGCCTGTGCCTGTTGTTGTTGTTGTTGTGTTAGTTCAAGCTCTTTTAAGCGCGTGAAGAGTAATATCTGATACTGAAACTGAAGTAAGTGATGGTTGATTAAATAATATTGTATTGTCTGGGGATTTGGTGATTGACAGGTAACAAAGCGCGTGGACACCGACGAAGGAGAATGGACAGATTGGAATTGGAGAACAGATGGGGATATAATGGTAAATGGAGCATTCTTTGTGCCCTCAGGAGCTGGATTAAGCGCTCAGTATGCCAAAGCTTCTAGTGTAGAGCCCAAATCTGCTGGCTTAGTTAACCAACTCACTATGAATGCTGGTGTTTTCGGTGGGCCCAGGTATGACCCCACTTTCACACTTTCTATTCACTTTTCATATTCTCTCTCATATATAGGGGTATTTATGTCCTTTCACTTAAATATCTCCATTAAGTAAAATTGTAAAAATGCCGCCTCATGCTTGCTTTAAATCATTGTCCAAGGATATTGTTGCCCCCCCTTGGAATTTTTTTTGCTATTATTGCTAAAGGTTAATTACAAGAGAAAACCTCTATTTGTTTGGGAGATTAATTACTAAAGTATATTGAAAAGTTCTATAATTTTAATTTGCTCCTCATTGGATGAAGCCAAAAATTTATTTTTAAGTGAGTCAAAATTTAAAATTTTTTATATAAATATAAAATTTTTTATAAAATTAATTTTAAATAGATTAAAATTATATAAAAAAAGTGAATTTTAGTGGATCATATAAAAAATTTTAAATAAATTTAAAAATTTTTTTAAATTGAGATAGCTCAGTTCCACCGGAATTAAGCCTGGTTCCTCGATATATTGTACCAAAGCCCAAACTATAAAATATAATTATTTTTTATTTATAAATTTTCTAATTTTAAAATGAACGTTTTGCATTTAACTGAGTTAGAAAAATCAACTTATTATGATACTCCAAAGCTAATTTGTGATACAGCTAAAGTTCTATAATCTTGGAATTAATAGATAAAGCGTAGAGCCGTTTAAAATAGTTATTATAATGTAAAATTTTGATTTGTTTTAAAAAAATAAATCGTGTAGCAAAAATTACTTTTGGTTGGATCAAGAATAAATGGGTACATGGAAATACCAATTTTTTCTTCTTGGGTAACAGAATCTGCATAGCAGAGTGTAAATTGTCTTCCACTTTGTATCGGTGCACGTGATCATGCTCATGCATTGGGTATCTACCTAGAAACCTGACAGCCTTACAGTCCATTTGTTTGTCCTAGTCTTACTGTACCATTTAGGTAATAATTAAATAGTGTTCCCTTGAAATCTTTGGAAGCAATTTATGGCTTACAATCTTATTTCTAACCGTTGCTTCACCTTGTAGCTCGTGTCTTTTGACCCCAAGTGGACCACCCAAAACCTATATGCACTTTGACCTTGGAAATTGTTTATTAGCACTTTTACTATTTGTTTAGTGGGTAATGAATCCTGTTTAGATTAGTTGGGATAACTAGGGACTTGGGATTTTAGTTGAGGGGACGAAAAATTTGTGGGCTTAAATCTGCCATTGGGTTCGATGATATAATTTTGTATGCATAGTCCAAGTGTAATTACATGTACAGTTTCAACTATGAAATAAAAATCTAATATCCTTTCTGATGCTAAAAAAAGGAAATATTGGCTCTTCCATGAATGCTGGTCGAGTTTATGACAAGACAGATTTAAGTAGAGGGTTAGGATTACATTGAGTGTGTTTGCATCCTCAACTCAATTGAGGAAAAATCCAATTAAAATTCTAACTAGAAAATAAGCACCACTTTAGTGTTTTAAAAAACCTAATTAAAACACATTGGATAATATAAGTGAGTGATTTTGGATCCTCGACATCCACACCCACATAGTGGCGGTTGCATGAGTCTGTTTGGTTAACATATCAATGGTGTTAATTACTGGAGAGGGAAAATAACAAAACATGTACCTTCTAGCTATTATGATTTTACTTTCCTCTTCAAAGATACTACCATTTCGAAGGTAAAAAGAATAGAAATTTAGTATAGCTATGGTTTCACATGTTATCTAAGACGTTGCTTGCGAGGAAAAAGAACAAAACATTTGCTTTTAGCTATTATGATTCGACTTTCCTTTCCCACTTTTGCTAACACTTAATAAGGTAAAAAGAATAGAAATTTGTAGTTTCACATGTTAGAGTAGTTCCCTGCTAAAATAAAATTGGAAAACTATTAAGAAGGCATGATTAAAAACACAGTTGAAACAAGCAAGTCTTATTGTTTGATTAAAATTGTTCTCTCTAAAAGATTCAATGCTTAAAACTTTAATTAGTAAAAATTGTTTTTCATTTGTCCGAGTCAAATGAATATGTAGAAATTTTGCCCTTTTTAATCCGAACCCACGTTAGATGTTATATGGGGGCGAATAGGATTCCTGTGTACCTGTTAAAAAGAGATGTCTAAACGTGCATGTGGGTTAACAGGGTACACTAAAAAGTGCTAGTTGCAAAAAGATTGGTTCTTTTTGTAGGGGTAGAATTGTACGAGACCCACCTACACTAGGTCCATATAGTGTATGGTGGTATGTATTTTTTAGATGTTTTTATGGGAAGGTGACTCAGTTTATATTCTCTTATATCTGCGTTCCAGCCAATGTGTGGGGCCCAATTTATGTTCTTTATCATGTTTTGGGTCCTGCCTCGGTGCCTCTGGTTTGATATTTAACTGGAGATTGGCAAGTAGCTTATATCAAGTATTGAAAAAGGAGTTTTCTCTCCCTTTGAGGCTGGGACCCTGCTTGCATCTCAATCTTGACTTTTGTTCAGTTGGATATGTATGATCTAGTTCATAAATTATCTGGTTGGGATTTCAATGATGCAGTCTGGGAAAAGGAGTTTTCTCTCCCTTTGAGGCTATGATCTATTGCTTGCATCTCATTCTTTATTTTTATTCAGTTGGATATGTATGCTGTGGATCAGAAATTATTTTGGATTGGATCAAGAATTTATGTTTGTGCTTTGGATTGTAGTTGCTAGAGCTGCTATTGAGAAAATTAGAAAAACACTATTTTGAATATCTTGAGTAGAAATCACTTGAATTTGTTTTGTCATCATAATTGTTTTTAAGCAAATTTAACATACGTCAATCATTAAAAAAAAGAAAAAAAAAAAAAAAAGAAAGGTAAACGTCAGTTTCAATTTCTTTTTATTAATTTCAATTTTCTTTTTGGGTTAAATTTGACTTGTGAGGCTCAAATTTGAGATATCATAGTTTTAATGTTGAATGTTTCTTGGGTGTGGTTTATAATAGATATTTTGATAATGTATACTCATTACTGGTGTTTTTTATTGAATTATTTAACACAGGGAAGAAAATGAAGGCATATCTAATCCAGGTTTCAACGGTGGTGGGACCAGTGCTGGCACCACCAACACAGGTAGTACAGGGTCTACCGGCGGTGATGCTGACTACTTTGGAATGATATTTGGGAGTGGCGGCACTCCATCTTTACCACCTACTTCTGCAAGTTCAATCTTTTTGTCTCTTTTAGTTATTTTAGTTTTGTACAGTTGCATTGTTACCAACCATGGTACCATATTGTCATTCCCATTATTATTATTATTATAATCCTTATAGAATTTGATGAAATTGGAAGAGGAAATATTCTTCAAATTAAGGTGTAAAGGTTGAAAAGAAAAGATTAAAAAAAAAAAGAAAAAAGAAAATTCACAAATTAGTATGGTCTCTTGTGACTATTTTTCATTATTTATTTTTATGTCAGTGCGAAAGAAAATATTTTTAAAAAATATTTTTATGAGATCCTATATTTAATTTTATATTATTATACTTGAGGAAATGACTCAAATTCAAAATTTCTTTTTAAAAATTTAATTGTTTATCACTCATGTTAGGTTATTGGGTGATATATAATCTATTAGTTAATTACTTTTGATTTAAGATATTCTCATAGAATATATTAATTGATTAGAGTATCATCCTACTTGTCTAAATATTTTTAGAAGATAATGAATCAACAATAAAATTAATATTCAGATGTCGTATATAATAAATTATACTTGAAATAAATAATTGGATAAATCTCAATTAATAATAATTGGTTTAATAGTTAACAATACTTAATTTTGCAATTGTTTATTTAATACTTAGGGAATGTTTAGTAGAGCAATTGCTAAATGTGTGATTGATGTAAAAGTGTAATTGTCAAATTGTCAATCGCTAAAAGTAACTTATAACTGCTCATAAGATTTGCCGATTGAAAAGAAATTTTGTTATAATCAGAGTTTTTAGTTGACTAATCAAACAATATAAATTTTTCCAATTGACAACATACATATTAACAATCGGCAATTAGGAATGTTTAATTGATCAACCAAACAACCCTTAGTAACCTAATAGTGCACTTGATAAAGTATTATGTAGTTTTTAGGATTTTTATAAAAATATCAAATAAATAAGAAAAAATTTTATTTTTACTGTTGTGAAAATATCTTTTAAAAAATATTACATATTTAAAAAGTTTAGGTATGTAATATTTTTTAAAAAATATGATATATATCAAAAATATATTAAATATATATAAATATACTAAAACATATATAAAAAAAATAAAAGTGAGAAAAAAAAATAAAAATAAAAAAACGTATATTTATGTAATTTTCTATAGTTTTTAAAGAAGTAGGCCCATTACGTAGGGTCAGTGGGTTATCGACAATGATAGGCTTTTAGTGGGCCTTAAAAAATGCAATCATGTTCAAACAATTTGTTCATTGATTGGTGAGTTTATTACTTAGCTAATGTATAATATAATATATTTTTTATATTAATATTTAAAATTATTAAAATTTAATATTTAAATTTACTAGCAAAATAATAATAATTTTTGTGTTTTAAAATTTTTTTTTAAAAAAATAAGTTTAATAAAAATTATGAATAAAATCGAGATATAATGCAAATGCATGACTAATTATAATTTACTTTGAAAAATAAAAAAATATTAAATAAGATAGAAATATATTTTTTCTATTCACATTGGGTCGATTCATATATGGTTAGAGTCGAAACACATTTATATGTGTTTATTTAGGAATATACTTTTATTTTACTTCATAATTTTTTTTAAAAAAAAAAAAAAAAAAAGACTAATTTGATAGAGGATAGGGTATGGGTGGCTGAGGTGGAATTTTGGATTCCATGTCAATTCAAATAATTTTTTAATGTTATTTTGAAAATTATTTTAATTCCTTGACAAAATAATTTAGCAACCAAAGCATCTTAAGTTGTTTTCATAAAAATAATAATAGAGCTAACATGGCTTGTCTATTGTTGGAGAAATTGCCAAACCGTCCAATGGATATTTTATATTTTCTTTTATCAAAAGAATCTATACAGAGAAATTGAAAAAAATAATTTATTAATATAGCTAATTTTTAATATAATATGAATTCGCCGTCTGTGGGAATCGAACCCACGACCACATGGTTAAAAGCCATGCGCTCTACCAGCTGAGCTAAGACGGCTTGTTGAATAAAGCTAAAACTTTATTTAATTTAAAGTAAATCTTCTCTCATGACTCACCTTCAAATTAATAAAATTTGAACGAGAGATTTTAGAAAATTTTAGAATTTTATTAAAATTTATTATTTAATTAGTAAAAGGATAGTTAAAATTCATAACTTATCCAAAACTTTATCATCTATTATAATTTCTCATTTTGATAATTTTTGAAATTCATCATTTTAATAGATGAAAGATTTTATAAATTATTTTTTTATGATAAAAATGCTATTAAATAAGTGAAAATATATAAATTAATGGAATAAAAATATTGAAAATTTTAATTCTATGAATTTTATAAATTATATGATTTTTAAAATTTTTCGTCCAGACGCCTTAAATATATTTTTCATATTGTAAATATATTATATTGGGTAATTGTCTCTATATTTTTTATTGGGATTACTTGGGCGATTTTTTAATTTTTAATTTTTTTTATAGGTTTTATTTACCCATTGAACTACAAAAAATCCATCTGGATCATCTCGTGCATATATATACAAATTCACTCTATATTTAAAAATATTCTCCATCAAGATACAATGTATGCTTTTCTGGGGGCAATACATTTTTATTTAGAAGAAATACACCATCATCATTAATGGTCCATTTACATTGATTACATTGCATTCTCACCTGATATGCCCAAAATACTCCATGATTACTCTGATTCATGTGAACATAACACCAAGATAGTGGAAACATTATATCAATAAAATTCCATGATATTTTTTGTCCTGCTTTCAGCATATGAAGACCTTCATTATAATTTTCAGCATGACACATAATAGCTACATTCCGGTTTGCATTGTTTGTAAGTTTAATCTCTATTGTTGGGAAAATTAAATTCATAATTTGTTTTATTAGAGAAGATTCAACAAATAATAGAGCTGAGAATGATAATAAACATACAACATAGAATATAAATTTCATGTTTTTGTAGATCATCATTATGATGTAATGAAAAAACTAATTATGATAATAATCAAAATGTTAATAATTCTGAAACTCTTCATATAATCAAAAGTCTCAGGCAATGTTATGATTCTTTGAAAGATAATTAGATCCTTAAATAAATAATTAAGTGCTAAAAGATGATAAACGTAAATGATATTTTAGTTATTTCCTCTTTGTTATAATTGTTAATTGCTTCAAATGTAAGAATTTCAGTTATTTGATGATAAGGAATCATTAGGTCTTAAAGTTGATAGTTAATTAGTTAATGGATTTTTCTATCAACTGCTATTAGGTTATTGATTACAAATAATTAACTCGAATAAAATTAAATTAATTAATTTAAAAATGAATTGCTCAAAAGAAAAATAAAAATTTTAATTTATCATTTAAAATAATAACGGTTTTAAATTGGTGTCTAAGGACATTCATGAGATCAATATTTGGTTAAAAGATAAAACCTTAACCGCTCTTAACTAGTGTTTTAAAATACTAGGTTAAACTTTAGAACACCAGTTAAAAAGACTGAATAAATTATTAGTAATGCGGTTATAAGATAACTACAATTTAGTTTTTAGCCAACAATTTCGTTGAATTAAAAAGTAAATTGTTTCAAGTTTACAACAGGTAAAATTCCAATCTTCTTCTTATTATTTTTGTTTTGTTGTACCTTTTATTTTTTTTTTTGAGGAAATTGCATATACAAACCCGAGCTTTCACTTGCTGGTTCTAATTAACAACTAATATTCCCAATATAAATTTATAACAAAGCCTTACTTTTCACTTGGCAGTTCTAATTAACAACTAATATTTCCAATATAAATTTATAATCCAAACCACATCTTCAAAATAGTAATTTTATAGTTGATGTATAACCACGCTACAGAAACAATAGCATTATCATATTATAAACAATTAGAACATGTAGCTTGACAAGTAAAGAAACATCTCTGGATAGGAACAATTATGTTAAATTTCACATTGAAAACAGACTAAATTCTTTAATTTATCAATAAGAAAAACTGGAGGGAAGATTGCAAAGTTTTGACAGCAGATCCTGCACTATCACATTATCAAGTTCAACATTTTGATTCAACCATTTCTAAGATCAAATTATTAATTGCCCTTTCACACAACAATCAAATTAACAATGAAAAAAAAACCCATGAAAATTCTCTCTGAAAACCCCCCAGGAGACGAACTATCCCTCAACAGTAACACACTTTCATCAAAAGCAATTGCAAAATGAGTTTGATCTTTCACAAGATGTTCTGTGAAGAATCGCATCATATTTAGTCACGGCATATATATAATCTTCTGGGAAATCAACTCTGGCATAGTAATGTCATAAACAAATTCTTCGTAAAGAAAACTAATTTAAGCAAGCATAATGCACCATCTTCAAATCATAGAGTGCCTATTAATTTCAAACGACAAGCTGCAAACATGCCAAATGCCCTAGCATGATAAGCACAAAGCAAAGCATACATGCTGAAACATAGTCTGCTTGATGTTATAACCATGCACCTACCATAGATAATAAAACAGATTATCCCTGATCCATGCTCAGACAAGCACTGCAAAAGTGTGCATATGGTCCAAAATGTCTAGGAAAGTAAAGGACTAGTGCATGGTTCAAAGAGGAAATACTGTGTCTTCAGATCCTAATTGTGCCAAAAAAAAAAAAAAAGGATAAGAAACAAATATATTCTGCTGCACAAACCTTTAGTGCCCTAGGTAAAGAGTCACAAGATTATATAGGGGGATTGTTTACCAACCTCCTTTGATACTTCCACCATCTCCCTTGTTACCCCAAGAGCTTGCTAATGGTTTAACCCATGAATCAGTTGGTTCCCCTCCTGCATTACTTCCTTCTTTTGCCTCTTTTAATTGACTCCAACCAGATGATTGACCCCCACTAGATTGATTCCAAGTCTTAGCTTGATCTCCACTTGTGCCTGCATCTCCCGAACCAGATCCTTTGCTCCAACCTGAATTC
>CANXYC010369986.1:0-14319 GCA_948193065.1 Aleurites moluccanus
CACTCCCTGATGAATGGTGAAAACCATTGTCCCAGCCTATGATACTACGTATGGCAAGAGGAGAAGTGAACTTGGTAACTCAGTTTGCAAAACAAGTTCCTCTTATCATAAATGGACAAAAGTTTAATATTGATAAGGTCCTGGCATTCCCTGAACTTGACACAAAAATCATTTTAGGAAATGCTTTCTTAAAAGGGCAAAAAGAAAATAGATCTTTTGTACAGGACGATAGTTACGTCTTAATTGGAGGTGTAAAAATCACATCTCTGTCCAATCCGAAAAACAAATTAAAATTTGGTTTTTATCCAGTTAAAATATCAGAGTTGTGTGGATCTACGCCATGTGAACAAGCATTCAGAGTGCAAGCCCAGCGTGATGAATCTTAGCTAGATTGTTTATTTGATCAAGAATCAAAAGAATTGTGTTTTAAAACACAAGGTGTGATAGAAAAACCTAGTTCACATCCACAACTGAAGGGAACAAAATGGCATAGGTTTCTTGTAAGATTAGGTGATAATTTTAGTAAAGACCCACTAAAGTTATGTGTGCTAAATGGCATAACTGCTAAATTATAGCTGAAAGATCTCAGCACTATCATCAGAACTAAAAATATAACATATACCAATAAGATGATAGAGGAATTTGACAAACAAATTCATGAATTGCTCGAAAAAAGTTTAATTAGGGATAGTAATAGTCCATATTCTAGTCCAGCATTTATGGTAATAAACCATGCAGAGCAGGTGCGAGGAAAAGTACGAATGGTTATAGACTATCGCCAGGTAAATAAAGCAACAAAGGATGATAGTTATAAAATTCCTACATCAGGTGATGTCATAGATATCAGGTGATGTCATAGATAGGGTAAGTCTTAAACAACCTTCTATCTTTTCTAAATTTGACCTAAAAAGTGGTTATTGAAAGGTAAAGATGGAAGAAGACTCTGTAGCCCTAACAGCTTTTAATACACCTCAAGGGATGTATGAATGGTTAGTAATGTCATTCAGCCTGAAAAATGCTCCAGGCGTGTTTCAACGCAAAATGGACAATGCATTTAAAGCATTGAAAATTTTTTGTGTGGTTTATATAGACGATGTGTTAGTTTTTAGTAACAATAAAAAAGAACACATGAGTCACCTTGAATAAGTGACTGATATTTTCAAACATGAAGGTATGATTTTATCTGAAAGAAAGATAGAATGGTTTAAGGAAAATATAAATTTTTAAGGAATGGAAATTGAAAAAAGAAAAATTAGACTACAAAACCACATTTCTGAAAAACTTATTAACTTTCCTAACAAATTAGAAGATAGGAAGCAAGTATAAAGATTCTGTGGACTTGCTAACTATGCTAGAAAATTCGTAAAAAACCTCTCCAAAGACCTAGGAAGAATATCAAAGAAAACATCTGATAAAGTTTCTTGGTTTTGGGATAATAAAGACACTCAGGCTATCATCCATATAAAAGATAAAATGAAAAATTTGCCTTGTCTTAATTTACCATCAGATACAGATGAGTTAGTCCTAGAGGCAGATGCTTCAAAAAAATCTTGGGGAGCAGTATTAAAAATCAAAGGTAGAAAATCAGAAAAAATCTATAAGTATTGGTCTGAAACCTTTAAAGGATCTGAAATTAATTATCCAATCTATGAAAAGGAAGTCTTAGCGGTTAAAAATGGTATAAAAGCCTTTTACATCTTCCTAGCTCCTAAGAGGTTCGTAATTAGAACAGATTCAACCTATGTAAGAGGATTTATGAATCTGAATCTTAAAGAGGCTAGACAAACTAGACTTTTAAGATTGCAAGAATGGTTTAGTTATTACAGGTTTGATATTGAATATATTCCTTCTGATAAAAATATAATAGTTGATTTTCTTTCTCGTGAATTATCTAATTTTGCAGATGGACCCTGCTGCCAAAAATAAGCTATGTTGGATATGTAAAAAAGAGGGTCACACTCGAAAATAATGCACAAAGAATGTTGAAAAAGGGAAAAAAGATCCCAAAAGAAATAACTCTGGTTCTTCAAGAATGAAAAGAAAAGTTATAGCATCAAAAGATGTTATGTGCTGGATATGTAAATCTCAAGGACATATCTCTACAGAGTGTCCTAAGAAGAAGCCAACAAGTTCAAAAGAACTAGTTAGCCCAAAAAAGGTTAACGAAAAGCCAAAAAAGAAATCCTTGATTCAAAAGAACAAAGAGAAAAATCCTCTGGCACCAAAAGCGCGAGTCCCTGAAGATTTTTACGAAAAAATAGCCAAAAAACTGGGCCTTATTCATAAATAACTAAAAAGATTCAGAAAAGAACTTTATCAAAAGGATAAAGGTGAGTTAGCCACTATGGGAAGGCCACAATGCCCAACTCCTTCACAGGAGGGTAGCCATGATGGCTCAAAAAAGGCTAGTGGAAGTGCCGGTGAACCTTCAGTGGTTCCAAACCAAAAGGCTAGTGGAAGTGCTAAAGCATCTAAAGTTCTAAACCAAGAGGCTTCTGAAAGTGTCAGTGAATCTTTATCGATTCCAAATCAACAGGCTAATGAATGTGCCAGTGAACATTTAAAAGTTCCAAATCAATCTCCTTTACAAGAGGATAATTGTAAAAACTCTGATGATATGTCAGATCACGAATATAAGACTAATGGAAAGGCCAGTGAATCTTCACATATTCCAAACCAAACTCATGAAGAGGATAGAGCTGATAAAAGCTTTGAGGATGAAAATCCTGATTGTGATAAATTAAATTGGGACATTGTTTTTGGAACAACTGAATTCAAAAAACAGGAAATCCAATAATCTCCTAAGGAAGTCACAATGAAAGAATCTGAAAATGAATCTGATGACATTCATGAAGACCATGAGGATAGATAACCCTGAGGTTTCAAATATCTGCAAGGATGAAAATGCCTGGTACTTCATAAAGTACGACTATGGTCTTTCAAAAGATGGATCTATGTTGTGTTCTGGATTGCATGGAGGATTAGCCAAAAGAAACTTTAAGCAACTATAACACTTTGTAGATAAAGTTATTTCATATATTTTATATTTAGAAAAACAGCTTGAAATCTGCAAAAAGGACGAAGAAGATTTTCTTCAGTTAGTAATAGAGAGAGATAGACTTCTTGATGAAATGAGTTCATACATTCTGCCAGAAGTAGCCTATACCAGAAAGATTAAGAAGGTGGACTCGATAGATCATTCTCTCAAAGAATGTTCTATGTTACACCCATACATCCATTTGCAAGGATATGGAGGTCTAAATCTGAGAATTCCCTCAAAAATGGTGAAAGATAGTCTCCGTTACACAGATGTAGGACTGACAGAAATTATCGAGATCAATAGAAAGGTTAAAAAACTGTGTAAATCACTTCCAAATATTATATAGGAATCCTTAGAGTTCTTGAGTTCAGACTCAAGAATAATTACCAATTATATTATTTGCACAATTATGGATTGTGGTGAGGATGGAACTGTTCGTTATCCTTATCAAATTTGGGATCTTCTTCTTGTTATGGCTAAAGAATTTGTTGAGCCACAGAAGGTTAATAATCAGAACTTAAATTTTTATTTTACCATGTATAAAAAAAATAAGATTATTACCCAAGCTGTAAGAATTGAAAATTTCAAAGCTAGCCTAGAGAAGGCAATCTATACAAGTAATTATGTTATTCTCGAAGATGGTAAAGTATTTGTTACAATCTGGTCCCAATATACTCCCATTATAAAAGTATTGTCCATGATTAAGGGACGAGAAGAAGCACAAAAATTATTTCTGAGACTAGTGGATTTAGATCCAAGTCTGGATTTCCAACCTGAAACCATGAAAGTCTGGAAGAAGGTTGCTCAGTTCAGAGAGCAACGTGTTGCAGAAGAAATGGCTAGGGATTATGCAGAACTAAGAGAAAGCATGAATGTCCCAATCAGTAACTCACAGATGGAGTGACAAAAAATATCATCCATGACGTCAGCCTCAGCGTGATAAATGAGGAATTGCTTTTCAGAAGTAGCTGCAAATATTAAAGCATTGTCATTAAAATTTATGGCCCCGATAAAAAGAACTTATCCCCAGATAAGGACTGACTTCTTAGCTGTAAAATTAAAGCAGTCTTTGTCTTTATTTAATTATTGTAATGAATACAGCTGAAAAATAGTTCTAGAGGCACCAGCTGTCCATTTAGATTTGAAGTGTTGTAAAGCTGACATACTATTCCAGCTACCTATCTTAATAATTGTACTATTTATCTTTTGAGCTGACAGACAGTAATACAAACACCAACTTAGTTTGTAAAAAGTCTATATATACCTCTTCATCTTATTGAAGAAGGGAAGTGAAATAAAATACAGAGTTTATTTAAAAATAATCTTTTTCAAGTCTTTATCTGTATGATAATTTTGCTTATATATACCTTTCATTCTTCAAAATGGTCCGATATCCAGAAGTGTTGCAGTAAGATCTAACCAAGAAAGGGTAGTAAGTTATATCCTCCATATCTCTCTAAAGATACTACTGGTGACGAGCTTGGAAGGAGGGCTAAAGCTGTTGCGGAAGCTTAGTGGACCCGGTCTACAAAGGTATATATATTATAAATATTTTAATTTTATATTTAAATGTTTGTCTTTCAACCGACATGCTAATAACAATTGGCTTAGAGGTCTAGCTTTAACTCAAGTTAGGAGGAAAGAGTTGAGTGCTAGTCTTAGACTACAAGATCCTTTCTTTGCTTTATATGAACAAAGAATAAGAGAATTACCTGTTACTATAGAAAGGATTGAAAGACTTGAAAAGCCTAATAGAATTGATTTTGAACTTAAAAATTTTCTAGACCAAGAACTTGAATTTAATAATTTTCATTATTTAGAAAGGCTTGGTGCTTTTGCACGATTATTGGATGACTAGTAATTCTTTGGGTTGCTCATATCTCGATTGTAATCATCTAGATCACGGTGTAGACAAGGATCCAGTAATAGAATTATTAAATTCTATTATAAATCGTTTAGACTTTCTAAATAATTCTATAGATAAATTGTTTAAAAATTTAGAAGAGTTGACTCTTAGACAGAATGAGTTTGAGGATTTTTTTCCTTGAAAACAAAGGCCATTTGAGATTTGTTGCTAGCTCTCGCTATTATAACGAGTATAAAAAGCTGAAAGAAATCAAAAATAAAAGAAAAACCTTTTAAAGATCTTTAGGAGTAGCTCTCTGTAATTTTGCCTCTTAACAGATTGATTAGAGAGAGGGCAGATTCACTTGAATGGTATCAGAGCCTAGAAAAAGGAGTTTTTGGATTTCTTTAAAGAAAGAATAGGACTTTGGAGGGTTAAAATAGAAATAACAATAGTTTTGGGCAGATAAGGACTGCTAGTGAAAGTAAGTTAAAAGTTGAAGGATTTTTGTGTTACGTTTTAAAGATTAAAGATTATAATGTGCATTAGTCAATACTTTAAGAACTACCAGTGAAATGATCCCCTCTATTTGTTATGACAAATTATTTTTGTCACCATTTGGCACTGTTTCTATCCTATAATGATAATTTTTCATTTTGTCACAATAGAGAGTTTCTGTGATGAAATCAATTTTATCACAAATAATTTTGTTATGATATCTCATATTTTTTATATTGAATGATGTAAAAGGTATCAAATCCCTTCAGTTGAGCCGGGAATAAACAAGACTTTTTAAACTTGTGAAACAAAGAAAATAACATCAAATGGTCAAATTTGGACTTGACATGACTATTCTAATGGTTAAGTTAGGACTATTTCGTGATTAAGCTTATTTCCCTTTTATATAAACTCCAAGTATTCAATTGAGGAAAAAGATTCAAAAGTTGTAAAAGTCTCTTGAATTATACTTTTTTGATGTGCCATTGGATCAGGAGGACAAACAAGTAGTCCAAGTGATGTCTTTTTTCATTGATGGGAGTCACTTTTGACTAACAGGCACCGACTTGGTCAGGTTCATATTATCCATTGTATGTCTGTACATTAAGTTCATGCACGATTCTTACAATATATGGGATCAATTGTGGGGCGGTGAAATATTATGTGGTACTCCTTTGTTAGTAATGATGAGGTAGCCTACATACATGAACAATGCTGTAGGGAACTTACCCAACGCTAGAGTTGTCAGTGTAGGAGGATGATGAATCTCATTGGTGACCATGACTATATTCTCCTCGAGGATAATTGGGAGTTGTTCCCTCTGTTTTTGTAATGCTTTAGCTTTGTGAGAAAGCCACTTTGTGAGCCTTCTCTGTGAGGAAAGTCTCCATCTTCCTCATTTCGAGAGTCATTCGTCCCTAGTTGTGTTTGAAGATACTTCCATTTGGACTATTATCCTAGAAGCAGCTCTAGTGAGCCTTCCTTGATCATAGGCCTTGGGTCTTATATAAGGCCCAACAATTGGAGCTGCCTCAAATTCTCATCATAATTAGTATATTTTTCTTCCATAAGAACCAAAATAATGTTCTCATTCTTTCATAAATTTGAAATTTCTCTGATCTCAATTACTTTAGGGTAAGTGTTGATAACCTAAATGATTTAATTTCATCATCTATTTGTCCCTTTATTCATATTTTTTAGAAGGCTATATGTTTGATGTGCTTATGCAATTATCTCAATTGAATTTTTCAATCTTTCAATGTACCAATTTTTTAGCTTAATATTACCTGAAATTAGAGCACTGTCAAGTCTAGTATTTAGATCTCTCTAGTGACAAACTAAATGGGTCAACCTGTTCTAAGCTAGCAAGTTGCTCCAATTTACTGAAATTAAATCTAGTCAAAACTTTTTCAATAGAGATATAAGAAGTCACTCAATTGGAAACTTAATTCATTTACGACACTTGGATCTTTGACACAGTAATCTCTTTGGACAAATTCCCAATAAAAATTTTATTGCTCGAGGCCCACCAATGTTTAAAGCGCTTTTTTTTAAGGATATTACACATTTTATTTTATTTTATTTTATTTTATTTTTACTGTGTTTTTTTTTTTTTGACCATTGTATATCTCTTTAATATGTTATTTTACTTTTGTTTTTCACTTATACCGCACGAAAGTAAGAACAAAGAAAAAAAAAAAAAAAAAAAGCAGCAGCCAACAATGTCGAGATCAATAGCTGCTAGCAATCCAGAGCATAACTCCAAAGAAAGAGAAGAAGAGAGGGCACCGACAAGCAAAGATGAGGACACTGGTACTCAGGTTTCCCCAATCCTAAAGCTTGAAGACGTGGCCATCTCCACTGGCGAGGGATGAAGATGCCATCCTAAATCTGTACGAACTATGTTTGATACTTGCAACCCAGCCATTTTACACCTTTGATGTGTGAAAACTTTGGTTGTAAATAAAATGTTTGGTTTCATGAAATAACCTGCAAATCAAGCAAAAGATTCAGATGATAATTAGGCAGCAAAAAGAGTTTCTTCTGAACCTGTGCTTAATGTTCCAAATCACAATTTTTATGATGATTTTCTTCATTTGGGAGATTATGAATGGATAAGGATTTGACGAGCACCACTATAATGTCTACTGTGTGAAAAAAAGAGAGCATAAATTCAAGAGCCACGTGATGAAACCCTCCTTACCACATGGGATTTGATGTTCCTATTAATCAGGAAACCATCTGGTGTTTTCATCTGACACTCCGCTTGAATTGGCTGTCTATACTATAATATATAGAAAAATATAAAACTGGGATAATAGGGCCTTTCTACAGCATGACAATATCAAATCTAGAGGCTACTTTAGTGTTAATTTAAAGTATTTATTATATGTTTATTATATTTGCACTTGTAGTGCATGAAAAAAAAAAAGAATAAAGCATTGTACATAATAAATATTATATATTATGAGTTACAGAATGTGAATGCATAATGAAACCTAGCTAGGTAATTAGTTAAAGGCCTCATAATGAGACAAGGCTATATGAACAAATTCATGCATATAATAATCCTTTGGTTAAAACATGCAAGTTTCAGATAATTAGCCTTTACACTATATATATTAAAATAAAGATACCAAAAATATATTTAATATATACCATATTATGTTAATTAATATGCCATCTACTGTTACTTTTTTTTTTTTTAAGTATGCAAATATAATGTATACTATTTTCTAAGAGTTTACCTTTTTATTTTTTAAAAATTTGCAATATTTATATATTAAAATAGTTGCAAATAATAAAAATATACTTTTTTTATATCATAGTTATTAATTGTATACCATTTCACATTAACACTTCAAATTTCTGAAGATGCAAATATGATCATGAAATTACATTATACGGGCAACTCGCCCTTCCTCCGTTATCCTTCTCTCTTTGTTATTATTTCTCTCTTTTTATTTTTATAAATATATTTAATTTTTTTTTAAATTCCAAAAATATTTATTTTAAATTCAAAAATTATAAATAAACAGTCAATACAATTCTTGTAAAATGAATTCATTTTAATATTTTAAAACTTGAAAAAAATAATACATTTTCAATTTTCAATTTAGCATAAATTATTTAAATATAAAATTTAATTTCTAAAAATTCTTAAAAATTATTTACCAAATTGTAAAAACTATTATTCCTACATATAATTTCACCAAATATAAACTTATATATATATATATATATATATACCCTAGTCTAAATTAATTCTTAATTTAATTAATTATATTTTCTTATTCACTTATTAATACTTTAATTATTTTTAAAATAGTTATAATATATTTTCTTTAAATAATTAATTATTTTGTGTTTTTTATTTTTTATTTAATTTATATTTTTAAATTTTAACATATCATAAAAAATATTCTAAAGTATTCTAAAAATATTTAAAATTTAAAATAAATAAAAATAAAAAACAAAATATGTGAACTAAAACTAGTTAATATAAATTTTAATATAAACAACGTTTAATTATTTATTCTTTTAATAGTGAAAAAATTTAAATCTAATTATTTTAAACTGAAATTTTATTTAATAAAAAAAAATTATTTAAATAAAATATATTATAACTATTTTATTTAATATTTCCTTTATTTATTGATCCGTTTTAATTACATAATTCATTAATTCTTTGGTGATCATAAGAGCTATTGGAAATATCTAATTATTGATACTATTATTGATATGTTTGATGAGAATTGAACTTCTATCTTTGTGATATATGAGATGAGATAATAGAATTATCCAATCGATAGGGTAAGGGTAAAAATATTGACATTGTGCATAATAAATTATGTGGTTATGTGAATTCTTACTAGAAAGAGGTAAATGTTCTAATCATAATGTCTGATTAACCCTATGTTATCTAAAAAAATTTGCTGCCAGAATACGTAGCATTATAATTCTAAATCATTATATGATATGGCCCATAAAATATTTTTGTCTTGCATCTCTATTGTGTAATTCATTCATTACTCTACTCACTTGTTATTTTCTTAAGGTTACTCTTTGCCCTATTCTATATTAATTTTATTATTAGATGTTTTATTTTTTCATTTTTACCCTTCCATGAATCATTATTGTGAGCTAAACCAAACTATTTAGCCTCACAAGTTTGATAACATATTTATTATTCCCTAAGTTTAAATTCATTTTTTTTTGTGGTTGATTATTTTCAAGTCCAGAGTAAGTAGAAGTAGTTCAAAAGATTTTCTTCTTCAATCAATTAGAATGTTGCTCCATCAAAATGAAATCTCTCATTTTAAAGTATTTTGTCATCTTAGAAGCTCCACGGGATTCGAGGTTTAGATATATATTTATGAAGTTAATGTATAATAAATGTAAATATTCCTAAGTTAACCATATTTATGCATATTATGTAATATGAACTTACTTTATTAATGTGTTGAATATTATTATTATGTTGCATTGAAATGATAAAAATATGTGAATTAATGGTAGAATGATTTAATTAAGATATAAGTATGGGTTCTACGGGTATAGGTCATCTTAGACATTTCCTACGTCATAGGACTGTCATATCTCCAAAATGGAGATGTAACAAAATTGATATCAGAGTTTGGTTAGATAATTTTTAATACAACATGAATATGTGTCAATAGGACATAGGTGTACCATGGAGCATAAAATTTTCTATCATGTCATTTGCAGTTATTTGTTATATGTGTATTTATCTACGTTGTCTGTTATATGTTATACTTTTTTGCTTATTCTTAATAATTAAAATGCTATCTAGAAGAAGAGAAAGAGAAAGAGGTAGAATTGAAGAACAAAATAAACGTTAGACAAAGGGAACCTAAAGTAGCTTCTAATGAATCACTTATGAGAGAATAGTCCATTGAACCTCCCAAAACTAGAAGAAGAAACCAGGAAGAAAGTGAGGTTGAATTTGTAGGTAATGAAGAAGCCTTGAGATGAGAAGTATAAGAACTAAGAAGAGAATTACAAGAGTTAAGGCAGGTAAGACATACAGTTCCACTAGTTCCAGAACCTTCAGTTGTTATACCGGGTGAACTAGTGGCCCATCAGGAGGCAAGAAAAATAATAGGTGAAGAAGGTGAAGAACCTAGCAAATTTTTGGAATAGGTGGAAAAATGATGAAACAATTGTTGTGTTCTAATGCGAGGGCTATTGAATTGGTGGGATTATTACTTAAAGAAAATGCCTAGAAATTGGTTTGTACAACATATATAAGAACAACTTTACAGTGATACTCCATCGACCTGGGAACAATTTAAGAAAATACGGTGAATGAATTTTTAACAGAAGGAGAAACTAAAAGAAAGATAGCTATTTGAGCAGTTAAAACAAAGAAATTTAAGTGTTTCTAAGTACGTTAAAGAGTTCAATAGGTTGAGCAAATTTGTCAAGAGTATAGTACCTAATGAAGCAATAAAGATTAATTGGTTCATGAGAGGATTAAATGCCCCATTATATAATGCACTATTGACTATAAAATTCGTTTCCCTAACGAAGCTAATTGATAAAGTAAAGCAAATGGAGGCCAAATATAAAGAAGATGGGGTGGAACGTGAACAAAAAAGGAAAGGTAGATTTGGGAGTCAATACAAAGGAGGAGAAATGAGTTCTCAACTGAAAGCATCTGAATCTATAGCAAGGACTAATTAGAACCAACTATCTGGAGGTCAGAGAAGGAGCCAAACCCAAATGAATGTGGAGTCATTAGCTTTTGGAATTTCACGTGGTGCTTCCATAATGATGCAACCGACACAAAGTATTCCTACTTATGTAAGATATAGAAAGAGGCATAGAGGTGAATATAGATACTCTATAGGGGCTTGTTTAAAATGTGGAAAATAAAGACACTTCATCAAAAACTGTCCATTATGGGGTGATCAACAAACTGCACCAAACACTTCACAACCAACTATCCATATGAGCATAAATGAGAATAGAAGCTTAAGAGGCAAAGGCAAGAGTTAGGGGCAAAGTCAAAGTGCAAGACAACCACCATTTGGTAAAGGACAGGAGAGAGTTTTTGCAATAAATCAGCATGAAGCTCAAAAATCTAGCATTGCAGAAATCGGTATGGTTCTTATTAAGAAAGAATTAGCTCGAGTTTTATTTGAAATTAGCTCGGGTTTTATTTTATTTTGAGGCCACTCACTTATCACTATATTTTGCATGTAAATTAGGGAAGGAAAATGAATTGATGAATATACCACTAGAAATTTTTATCCCATTAGGTGAAAATATTAAAGTGAAGAATATGTATAAGGCATGTGAAGTAGAAATATAAGGTAGAAAATTACCTGTTGACCTAATAAAAATGCCTGCATTAGAAATTGATATGATTTTAGGGATAGATTTGTTAACTAACTATTATGCAGTTATTGACTGTCATTGGAAGAAGATAGAATTTTAACCTAAAGGGTAGGATAAATTTGTGTATCAAGGTGAAAAAAGAGATATCAAAACTAAACTTATTTCTGCTATCGGGGGGCAAGAAGATTTCTAAAGAAGGGATGTCTAACATATTTGGCTAATGTGGTGGATACTCAGGCAACTTCTAAAGGGGTGAAACAAATCTTATAGTCAATGAATTTCCTGATGTATTTCCAAAAGAATTACCAAGGTTAGCACCTGAAAGAGCAATTGAGTTTGAGATAGAAGTTTATCTTCGTACTAACCCAATATCGATTCTTCCATATCGAATGGCCCCTATAAAATTGAAGGAATTAAAAGTACAGTTACAAGTATTGTTGGATAAAAGATTCGTTAGATCCAGTAGCTCACCTTAGGAAACACTAATATTATTTGTGAAGAAGAAGGATGGTCCACTTTGGATGTGTATTGATTATCGACAAATAAAATGACCAACAAAAATAAATATCCTCTTCCTCGGATTGATGATTTATTTGATCAGTTGCAAGGAGCATGTCATTTATCTAAGATTGATCTCAAATCGAGTTATTATCAACTTTGTATTTAAAAAGACTGCTTTCAAAACTCGATATGATCATTATGAATTTTTAGTGTTGCTCTTTAGTTTGACTAATGCTCTAGCTATTTCTATAGATTTGATGAATTGAATTTTAAAGCTATATTTAGATAAGTTGATCATTATATTCATTGATGACATACTTATCTATTCTAAAAGTAAAGAAGAACATAAGGAACATATGAGGATCATGTTGCAAACACTATAGTAGCACAAATTATATGCCAAATTGTCAAAGTGTGAATTTTGGCTGAATAAGGTATGTTTTCTGGGGCATGTGATCAGCAAGATGGCATTACAGTAGATCCAAAAAAAGTGAAAGCAATAGTGAATTAGCCAAAACCTACAAATGTGACTGAAGTATGAAGTTTCCTTAGTATGATCTGTTATTATAGATCATTTGTCAAGGATTTCTCTAAAATAGTTGTACCTCTGACTAAATTAACAAAGAAGCAAGAAATGTTCCAATAGACTAATGTATGTGAGGAGAGCTTTTAGAGATTGAAAACATGTCTCACTACAACACCTTTGTTAGCTTTGCTCTCGGGAACAGGCGAATTTTTAGTGTATTGTGATGCTTTTATAGTAGGATTGGGATGTGTATTTATGCAAAATGGAAGATTGATTGCATATACTTCTAGGCAACTAAAGAAGAATGAACAGAACTATCCTAATCATGATTTGGAGATGGTTGTCGTGGTTTTGCACTTAAAATATGAAGACTGTAATACCTGAGTAATTTATTTATTTATTTATTTATTATTTTTTTGATTGTTTGTGAGTAATCTGTTTAGTATTTAGAAAAATCTTAGAATTGTATTTTGATGAGATTTTGTGAAGTCAGTGCTGTGACTTCACAGAATATATGAATAAGTGTGAATATGGAAGTTTTAGATTTATATTTTATTAATTTATTTTACCTTGAGTCTATTTTAGCAGTAACATGTTTGTCAGTTGTGACTTTGTAATTAGAGGAATTATGCTTCCTCGATCAAAGCAAGTATGGCTTGTTATGTGTTGCTTTAAGTCTGAGTATATTATTTATTTTAGAATGATAGTGGTTGAGTGAGTCAGGTATTAGCATGGGAAGTGATTTTTGTATGTGTTTTATAGTCAGTTGTAGAATTGAGGAAATTGAGAATTTTAGCGTGTTTGCAGGTCAGGTAGTTTGAGTTGGCGAGGAGAGTTTCCCAGCTCGGCAGATCAGGTAGTGCGAGTTGGCAAGGAGAGTTTCCCAGCTCTGCAGATTAGGTAGTGCGAGTTGATGAGGAGAGTTTCCCAGCTCGGCAGATCAGGTAGTGCGAGTTGGGGAGGAGAGTTTCCCAGCTCGGCAGATCAGGTAGTGCAAGATTGGCGAGGAGAGTTTCCCAGCTCGGCAAAGCAGGTTATGCGAGTTAACTTCTCTTTGCCGAGGTGGATTTGGAAAAAAGGATTTAGCGAGATAGCCTTTGCGAGCCGGCATTTGGCGAGGTGGAATTTGCGAAGTGGAATTCGCGAAGTGGGAATTGCCGAGCCGACATTTGGCGAAGTGAAATTTGCGAAGTGGGAATTGTCGAGCCGGCATTTGGCAAAGTGAAATTTGTGAAGTGGAATTCTCAAAGTGGGAATTGCTGAGCTGACATTTGGCTAGGTAGAATTTGCGAAGTGGAATTCGTGAAGTGGGAATTGCCAAGCCGACATTGGCGAGGTGGAATTTGCGAAGTGAAATTCGCGAAGTGGAACTTAGCGAAGTGGGAATTGCCGAGCCGGCATTTGGCGAAGTGGAGCAGTAGTCTATTTATTGGAGAGGCAGTAGCCAAATTTCACGATTTTCTTCTTCTCTCTTTTCTTCTTTCTTCTTCATTTCTTCTCCTTTCTCTCTCAAATCTGTCCCATTTATTTTCTAGTGCATTAATA
>CANXYC010370062.1:0-12252 GCA_948193065.1 Aleurites moluccanus
CGAATCATGGTCATGAACAATAATTTATACATATAGGCATGAAATAAATCAAAAGTTTCACTTGAAGGGAACATGGTTCTCATGATAATTTGGCTATATCAAATCATGTCTTGAATCAAATCATGGTTCGTATTTAGAACATAGAATGCCCACAAAGAATGGCATTATCAAATCTCATCTGATAGAACTGATCTCATATTATAACATACGTATCGGTAGCCTTGCTACCTTAACGTACACACATGCTTGGCCAGGCATGCGCCTAGAGCTCATGGCCCCCTCTAAGTAGAACACTGATAAAAACCCTATCAGTTGGGCTCCCAAAGTGCAGTATGGACCAATGAATTTGCTCTCATTGGGAAGAGTGTTTTGTCCATGGTTCATGGGGTTTCAATCTCATGGAAAGCATATTGGTCGCAAGACCATCATCATATAGCATTATTCAAGTCGGATTAACAAACAAGAGGTATATGAACTTGATCCAATAAAATTGTTCAAGTCATTCACATTATACAAATATACATATATGAACAAATGGGTAACAAATATAAGAATACTATGTCATATTAAGTTTCAAAGAATGATAATCAAATAAGATGTTCATACTTATCTTAATAAAATTTCTCTTGAAATTTCCTCTAGCAATTTCCAATTCTATCTCTTCAATTAATTTGATTTCCTCCTCCTAAGAAATTTTTCCAAATTTACAAAATTAGGGTTTTCTCCAAATCAATAATATTTGTTATGATTTCCTAATAATTAATTGTCTTAGAGTCTCTATTCTTAATTCCCAACAACAATTTTATTTATCTCTTTAAGAAAATCTGCATTAAATTTTCAAAGTTACTGTTCATGACAGTATCAACATTCTAATTTCTCCCACATTAATTACCATTAATGACTTTAGATTACTTACAATAAATTCTATATACCTAATATTAATTATCCTAACCCATAGACTTAATTAAATCTAAAGAAAATAGCTTAAGAAGAAAATTTACCTTATTTTCCTCAACACTGCAATTTCTGAGATTACTGCTTAAATCTGATAATTTATGCCTTAATATAGACTAATCTAAAAGTCTAATGCGTTAATTTGAGTATTAATGCCTTAGAAAATAAAATGATATTAATCTGAGAAAAAGACTAAAATTATCGAAGGAAGGAAGAAAGAAAAAATCGTGCAGAAAACGCTACTGGACGCTGGGTTAAATAGGCCACTGCCCAATAATCTCGCTCACTAGCCCGCCTCGCAAATCCTGCCTCAGCAAAGCTACCTCGCCTAAGCCAGCTCGCCATTCCCACTTCACATTTCCTAGCTCGCACTTTCCTGCTCGCCAAACTTGATCCGGCAATGCCACTTCGCTATTCCAGCTAGCATATGCTACCTCGCGGATGCTACCTCGCCAGACTCTACTCGCGAACTCTTCCTTGCATATGCCACCTCGTCAATGCTTCCTTGCCTCATCGCCTCTTTGCTTCTTCGCCTCTTCGCTTCTTCACGAACTGCCTCTTCGCGAACTGCCACTTCGCACATTCCCTCTTCGCATAATGCCTCTTCGCCAAACTCTCTTCGCACATGCCACCTCGCATATGCCTCTTCGCCAATTGCCAATTCAGCAATCTCTCCTCGCCACTTTTCCACTTCGCATTGTCGGCTCACAAAATGCCACTTCGAATTTTGTCGGCTCACCACTCCAAGACTTCTCTAAGTTAAACCTTTTATGAACATCTCACACTTAACCAGCTCGCAAATGAGCTACAAATATTCAACCTTACTAATTCTTTCTGCCACTTAAAATCAATATGCAGGGGCACAACATATCAAAATTTTAAATCATAAGGACCAACACACAAGCCATGGGAACTCTCCAAAGGTCACCAAGACTTCTGCCCCAAAATCCAACCGAATGACTCTGAGAAAAATTACTCTCCACTGTGATACACTTATCCAAAAATTCTGAAATTTTACAGACATCATCAAAACACATAAAAGAACATTTTTCATGTTCACACCTTCAGCTAATTCTGCCTCAGTCATTCCCAATAATTTCAAATAGTCATTGACTTCCTATAGGAATACTCAACCGGATCAGCCTTGCTCAAATAGACATAACTCTGCACATACAGAGAATTTTGTCAAACTATTTTATAGAATTATAGTTAAGATATAAACTCACAACTTTCATGTTTTACACTTTATCAAATTATATCTTTAAGAATATGAAATTTTCATCACAAAATCCTGCAACTGCATTAAATAAAAAATTCTGGAATTCTCAAACATTCACATTTGAACTTAAATAAATTCTCCAAGCATACAAAATTAATAAAAATACTACAAAATAACAGATATTACAAAACGAATGACACCCACTTAACTTGTAATGAATAGAAGAGTAAAATTAATTAATAGAGTTGGAAAGTAGTACAGTTATTATTAGACTAAAAAATATCAATTAGATAAGAAAAAAACAAATTAGAGAATCAAATGCATCCAACAAGAGTGGGTGCGCGCTACCATTACTTGAGAAAATCTCAAGTAATGATTACTTGATTTTGAAATAGACAAAAGTGATATTGAAATTGGTAATTTTGTGACTTACTACCTGTTGAACCAGTTTGTGACTTACTACCTGTTGAACCGGTAAATTCATTTTTAAATCTTATTTTCACTTCTTATAAGTTCATCCTCTTCCTTTTTTTTTTTTTTTCAGAAACTCAAATTCTTCCCTCCTTCTTCCTGTAGATTGTGGCTCTAAATCAAGTTATTGTTTGATATTTTTAAAGTGATTTCTTTGTGGAAATTTTGTTTTATCCTTGATTATATTTTCTTTCTCCTTCTATTTCCCATTTCCTTTCCTCCCTCTAACCTTTGTCCCTTGTGAAGATCGTGGCAGAAGAGTTAGCCATAATTCATTTTCTGCTCAGGCAAAACTTGATTTCGATTGAGACCCAGCCTAGTATATCGAGTGGTGGCTAGAAATTTCAAGTATCAATTATAATTTATTTGTATTTATAATTTTTTTTCTCTTTTTCATGCGGATTGTAGCTCAAACTGTTAGATTTTATTTGTTGTTGTAATGTTGTGATTGTACTAAAAATGATGATTCTTTGTTGTTGTTGCTGTTGATATTGTTGCTATTCTTGGTGATGTTAGTTAATTTCTATGGAATTATGGAGTTTGTAATTAATATATTACTGATAAAACCTCAATTTGTTATTAGTATTTTGGCGGTTGTGGTGATGGTGAAGTTTGTGGTTGTAATTTAATTGTTAAAATCTCAATTTGTTTTAAACTTGAATTTTACTTTATTATCTGCCCTTGTCTTATGTATTATTTAATGACAATTGTTATAGTGAAGCTAGAGGGAACATGATATTTGGAAATTTTAGGCACTTATAATGGTGTTTTTATAGTTTTTTTTTTATTTCTTTTTACTTGTAAAAATCATCTAAAATGAACGAAACTGTGATGATTCAAACTCTTTTGATTTTAAATTACTAACTCAACAAAATCTTATAGTTTATTTATTTATTTATTATTTAGCCTAAAATTCAAATTGGATTTAATAAGAGGGAAGGGTAGGAACATATAAAATTTCTGTAAAAAAGAAAATCTTAAAACTTTTTATTAGTAATAGTCAAACACATGGGAAATATATAAAGAATATAATTTTTTTTATGTTCATGTTCCAGTAATTTTATCTTCTCTGATTTGTTTGAACATGAACATTAGGGCAATATCAATAGCTTTCAACAATGTACTAATAAGGATAGACCTGGCTTAATTTGGAACTTAAAATATATACACATTATGGTTGTATGGAAATATGGTTCTTCCAAATCTATGGAAGAATGGTAACAATTTAAGAAACCAGTAATTTTGGAACGAAGTATAGTTAGAGGAATTTAATGTTATAGGAATATATATATAATCATATTATAATTAAGTTTCTAATTTGTAATTTTTCATTAAAAAATAAAAAATAAAAAAGATTAATTTTTTTTTAATAACAAATTAAAATATATTGTATTTATAATTGAAATCATGAGCTAAAGTTCTTCTGAAATCAACTAGTCATACTTGCAAAAAATCTAGTTTATTATACATGATTAATGATAAAACAATATTAAAAATGCTAAGTATTGGTATAAGTGGCCCATAAAATTAATTTAGGTAAGTGTATGGGTCTTAAGCACTTAGTGGGGATGAGTACACAAAATTTATGAAGAATTATGGTTGAAGAAATAAGTTATCCTGCAAATGTACTTGGGGCTTTGATTGGAGTCATTGTTCTTATGTGCTCCTGTTGATTGAGACTTAAATAGAAGTCTATGTGTATTAAGCGTAAGCTAATATTTTGATATGATATATTATATTTTGTAGAAATGGAAGTGCGGGAGTTTCAAGAATTTGACATACATGTTGCGCGTGATGAGAATGTTGAAGATGTTATTGTTGGGAAAAGGTGAAATGAAAATTTTAGTAACAAATCAAGTATTTGAATAATGCATTGGATTTATTTATGAATTTAATGTCATTTATGTTAATGTTTAATGCAATAGGAAGAGGAGGCAAACTGTAGAACAAACTAAAAAGAAGAAACATGAACAACAGTCAGCTGACATTATGTTATGAAAGGTGCTTAAATATTTAAGTCCTTATTTATTGATATTTATTTAATACTGATAATCATTAATATAATATCATTTATTTAAAAAAAATATTATATTTTCCATTTTAAATTTTTAATAGCTGGACATGTGTTATTTTATTTTTGCTTTTTTTTTGTTTTGTAGGGATACTTGTATTCTCGTTGTGCCGTGCAAAAATTTTCTCTATTTGTTTCTTCCTTTAAACATGATAAAAAAATAATCGTGCAATCTCTTGGGTTTGGAGGTCTCCTAGAGGTACCGATCCATCAATTAAGGAACAAATTGATTGAAGAATTGGTTGAATGATTTGATATTTCTACCTCTGAACTTTGTGTTCATGGAAGCAAGATTAAACTGGGATTGGAAGATGTTGAGAAAATATTGGGTTTGTCAGCAGAAGGTCGTGTCATTGACGACCTTGAAGCAATGGTTGTCGAAGATATACGTGAAAAGTACAACTTGAAGCAAGGGATGATACAAACAAATGCTTTGTGTATGGAGTTGGAATCTTTAGGGGCAAATAAAGAATTTAAGGCAAAGTGTTTCTTATATGCCATATCTTCATTAATCAATCCAAATACGGGTTTGACTGTTAGTGCCAATGAAGTACGATTTCTTAATTTTTTATCGGAGTCTGCATCCTTCAATTGGGCGAAATATGCACTGCATGTTTGTTAAATGGAGTATGGAAATATCAATGTACTCCTCACCCAGCAGGCAAAACAAAATGGATAAGTGGTTGCATATTAATTTTAGAGGTACATATTTATACTTGAATTTTTAGATTATTGAATTTATAATATTGTAATTTGTTAAATTTATATATCAGTTTCTCTTATTTTATTGTGTTGTAGATATTTTATTTGGAGCACATTTTTGTGGGGGTAACATCGTTAAATATTGGGAGTCGTGGTAGGCCATTAATGCAATCTTGGAACGAGAACCTTGTTAGTAAGGTTCTTGATAAGGTTGCTCGTCTTGGTGGAGTTGACAGTGATAAGGTATTTTTTATATTTTTGCTGTTGTTGGATCATATTTGTTGTTATTCTGTGTTTCTATTAATTGTTAAGGAACACAAATATATTTTCATGCACGTTGTAAAATTTATTTACAGGTTAAATTGGTAAATGTCAATAAATATTGCAACCACTATTATGTGAGTTTTTATTCCAACACACAATGTTATTTATTCTTTGTAATATAATTGAAAGTTTATTTTATTGTGTTTGAAATTACTCTCTCATTAGTCTATCACCTTAAATTTAATAGGTATTGAATAAAGAAATTGTTGATATGAAAACTGAGTTGAAATTGATAAGAAGTAAAGTTGTATTCGCTTTGAATCAATTTGGAGAGCAAATCAAGCAATATGGAGACGAGTTGGTGAAAAAGGTGGAATCGACCTTGGCTTCATATTTCAATACCCATGAGAAAGTTGGAAATTTGGAGGTAATGGAAGATGAAAATAAAGGTAATGGTGGTGATGCTGTAAAACATCCAATGAATGACGCGAATGAAATGCAAGGAGGAGGATCTAAAGCTCGTAGAGTTATAGAATTAAGTGATAGCCAAGCCAAATTGGATTCCCTCCTTGCAAGCTACAATAAAAGAAAAGGCAAAAAGGTTGTATCAGTTAAATTTGATGCAATGGGCAGCCCACTTAGCAACAGAAAAGATGATATTGAAGCTATTATGGACAATGTAGCTAAAAAAGGTGGTAAAAAATTTTTTATAAGTCCATGCTCAAGTTTTATTGCTTAAGTTCACTCTAACTGTCAGTCAAGGGTATCGAAGCGCACAACATTGCATTCAACTAATGAATTGAAGAAAAGCAAGGACACCAGGAACCCTACTTTTGCCTGACAAGGGCTATGAGTAAAAAGTCTAAAATTATTTCATTATGGCCACAGGTATATTAATACTTATATTGACCATTAATTAGTAATACAATATATCCATGATTCATATGATTTAATACAATGTTGATTGTATGGTGTCATTAAATTGTTAAATTTTTAGTTGCGAGATGACGATGGCATTGAAAATTTGGCATCATTGGCATTTAGCGAGCCATTGAAGCAAGTGCCTAATTTTTCTTCGGATCACAAGATGAGTACGAGGTATTGATGTAGTATAATTTTTTCGGGCATGAATCCTTATTAATTTATCTTTTAATTATAAGTTAAAGCTGGTAACTTGAATTTTTTATAAGTTGTTTTCATTATCGTATTGACATTGATAATCAGAATTTGTATCTATCGATTTAGTGATATTTTATGCGAGAGTCGCAATGAATTCGCAACAAAGAAAGGTTTTCTGTCACTTAAAGGTCGACATTAGGTATTAATCGAGGTATATTATTTTTTTAACATTAATTATAGTTTCATGATCACTATGACATTGTGCGACTTCAAATAATAATTGAAAACTTTCTTGTTTTCTCAGATAATTAATGTAGCAACCGATTTGTTATCAGAATTTGAGGCAGGGAAAACTAATGTGGGAAAATCTTGGTTTCCACCTTGTCATTTCTCAGTAACAAATTAATTATTTCACTTTTTATATTTATGAATGATATACATGTGGAAACTATTTGTTTAATAATTAATTTTGTATTTCCATAAGATGAGAGTTTTGCAAAGCGCTCGTCCCCCATTGTCCACATTTAAGCGAAGTTATGTAGGGGAGAACCTTTACATGGGACATCTAAGTGATTGTGAGAAGGTGCGTAACGTGTTTTCTTGTATTTCAGAGATGATTGTGGCAAACTAATTGTCTGTCATATATTTCTATAATTTATTTTTCTAAATTATTATTTGTTTTAGATTTTTGTCCCTGTTCACGATCAAGAAATCGGACACTTCTTCTTATGTGTGTTCAATTTAAAAGAACAAGTATGTTATATTGTTGATAGTTCCTACAACTTGAACACCATCGATAGGGAAGACATAATTCGACGATTGGTAAGCTTTCCTTGACATATAATTTTATACCAGCATTCTGTTGAAAATAAGTTCATTTGTGATTTTCCAATTAACTTTTGACTTATTATTACAGACTGAATTTTTAGATGAGTTCTTTGAATTACCGGTGTTTCATAAACAAGAATTAGGAATTAATCTTAAATTAAGTTCATTTGAAGTAAAAAACTTGATATTTTCCAACAAAACAATGGGTACGCATAATTTCTAGATGTAATGTTAAATTATATACATGGCCTTGTGTAATAATTTATTTATTTTGTTAATTACAAATATAAAACTATAGGTTTGACTGTGGCATTTATGTTATTCATTACATGCGTAACGATATTGAGGATTTAAATATTCAGGTATGATATTAAATTTGATTTAGTGTAAAGCATTTGTATTTTTAAATTAGTATTTCATTAGAGTCATGGTTATATTGTTGATATTGGTTTGTTGAATATTTTCTAGGGAATATCCTCGAAGCTGCCAAATAACACACGATCTGAAATTGTTTCATGGTTGATACTGCATCAATTTAACAAGATAAGAAACAAAAGTATTTTTGATGCTCATAAGCATTGTAAAGGGAAAATAATGACTCGACATGTTTGATGATGGAGAAATAAAATTCCATTTGTAATACATTGTAGTTTTTAATATGTAAAATTTAACTACACTTATAAAGTTTAATTTTAGCAACATCTTGTAATATCATGGTCAGTAATGTTAATTCACTATTACATTAATAACGATTGTACTGTTATGTATCACATGAAATTTTAAATAGTCAAACATTGCATATTACTACAATTTAAAAGAGTTAAAAGTAGTCCCAAATGAATATTTTAAATTATGATTATGATTCATTTGCATAAGTAATAAACTAAAAAACATGGAAAACTTACCATAAAACATAAGATCACTTATGATTTGGAATTTAAATCTTTGTCATTCATACACTTCAAATAGTCATAATCTTTACAGTCATCTTTGAGGTATGGGACTATCATTGTGTGCCTATAAAAAAAAATAGTGTTAGTGCACATATATATTGAAGACGAAATTAAGAATTCTTTTCAAGTAAATGTATTATAAACAAAATATTCAACATAAATGTTATTTCTATCATGAATGACCTGTAACTCAGTATGTGTAGTACTTAGCTTTGGACATGTTTTTCTCATGTGTCCTTCTTCGCGACACTCCCCACATTTTCTTTTATTGTTAATGTTGCCAATAGCAACCTTGTCCTTGCCTTTGGTCCTCACCATATCAGGATCACGTATACCATTATATATGTTACTTGGTCCACAGATTGTGAGTTTGACATCCTCTAACTTCTTTGTCAAACGTTCCACCTCCGTTGATATTTCAAAAAAAAGTTGAATCATATGTAGATGCAAAAGAACACAATTTGCTACACTTTGTAGTTAGGGAGCCATATTGAAACATATTCATGGTTTCAACGCTAAGATTTAAATTTGTAGAATGTGTAATGATAAAATTCTTTGCTGCTTTAGTCCACCTTGGCATGAAACATGAATCTATAATCTTTTGTAAACCTTCAAGTTTGATAACACAAATACAATATCTACATGGAAAACTCCATGACTCATACAACTTGCAAGAACATGTGATGCACTGATCTTGGAAATTGAATAATAAGTCCCTAGTGTATTTTCAATTATTCCACTTACTCAGATTATACAACCGAAAATCACCATTAGTAACGACTTCATCAGATAACACATAAGCAGATTCTTTATTCAACTTGTGTTGAAATCTATAAAATGAAGCATGAGTATAAATATTTGTAGCTTGCTTCTCATAAGCCCTTAGTACATGTTGACAAATCGGAATTGAATAATTGGATTTATGATTTGCTTCTTCTTCATATTCTCACATTTTATGTAAACCCATATCAAAGTGACTAACAAATTCAGTTAGATTCAATCTGCGATTTAAATAGCGATCCATAAAAGAATACATTCCTTCACATCGCGATGTTATAATATCTGCAAATTTTTTTTCATTTTAATTAATTGTATGTTGTAGAATTTAATTAATTAAAGATGTGAATGTTTGAGAAATCCAGAAATTTCTGGTTTACAGGATTTTGTGAGGCTGATTTCATGATCTTAAAGAAATAATTTAGTAAAGTGTAAAACATAAAAGTTGTGGATTTATGTCACATCTTTAATTATGTACAATGGTTTGATAAAATTTTGTATATGTGAGGAGTTATGACTCCTTGAGTAGGACTTGTCTGGTTCAGTATTTCTACAGAAATCTGTGTATGTTTGAATTTTCTGGGAATGACTGAGGTAGTTTGAGCCAAAGGTGTAAACATGAGAAATGTTCCTTTATGTATTATGTTATTGTCTGTAAAATTTTAGGAAATTTGATAAGTATAACTCAGTGGAGAGTGGGTTTTCTTAGGTCTGTTTGGATGGATTTTGGGGCAGTAAGTCATGGTGGAATTTAGAGAGTCACCATGGTTTGTGTAGTTGCTTTTGGGATTTGAATTTTGGATATGTTGAACCTATACATGTATATTTTAATTGACAAAAAGAATCATGAAGTTTGGATATTTGTAGCTCATTTGCGAGATGATTAAGTATAAGTTGTCGAGGACGGGTTTCAGCTTGGCAGAGGCTGGTAATTGCGAGCCGGCAAAATGCGAGGTGGCATTTGCTAGCCGGCAATGCGAGCAAGCGAAGTGGTGAAGTGGCAAAGAGAGATTTCTGAGGTGGCAATTGGTGAAGAGGCATATGCGAGGTAGAGTTAGGCGAAGAGGGATTTGGCAAAGAGGCATATGCGAGGTGGCGTATGCGAAGTGGAGTTTGGCGAAGAGGAATAGGCGAGGTGGCATTATGCGAAGAGGCATTGTCGAGATGGCATATGCGAAGAGGGAGATAGGCGAAGCGAGTTAGCGAAGAGGCATTGCCAAGGTGGCATATGCGAAGAGGAGTTTGCGAGGAGGGTTTGGCGAGGCAGCATATGCGAGGTGGCATATGCGAATTGGATATGCGAAGTGGGATTCGCGAAGCGGCTTATGCGAAGTGGCATTGCCGGATCAGTTTAGTAAAGTGGAAATTACGAGCTGGCTTATGCAAGGTAGCATTGCAGAGGTGAGCCGGCGAGCGAGATTTAGGGTAGTGGCCTATTTAACCCAGTGCCAGTAGCGATTTCTCCCCACGATTTTCTTTCTTCTTTTCTTCATTCTTCTTCTATTCTTCTCAGATTTGTTCCATTTCTTGTCTAAGGTATTAATACTCAAAATTAATGCATTAGATCTCTAGATTAGAATATATTAAGGCAGTAATCATCAGTTTCAAGCATATTATTTCAAGGAATTCAGTTTTGGAGAAATAAGGTAAATTTTCTTCAAATGTCATTTTCTTTTAGATTAATAAATTCTGATAGTTAGAATAGTTAATTATGGGTGTATAAAATTTATTACAAGCATTTTGAAGCTATTAATGGTAATTAATGTTGGAGAAATCAGAATTAATGGACTATCATGAATAGTAACATGAACAGTAAATTCGAAGTAAAAATTGCAGATTTTTCTTTAAGAGATGGATTAAATTGATGTTGGGAATTAAAAATAGAAACTCTAAGATGGTTAAATATTAAGAAATCATGTTGAGTATTATTGATTAAGGAAAACCCTAATTTTGAATATTTGGGAAAATTTCTTAGGAGAAGAAAATCAAAGAAAGTGAGGAGAATTGTATTGAGCAAATTGCTAAAAGGAATTCAAGGATAAATTATGTAGAGGTAAGTATGAACATTGCATTTGTTTATTGCTTCTTTGAATTGATATGACCGAATATTTTTATTGTTCACCCATAAAATTCCCATATATTTGATATTGTATTATCAAACTATTAAATGAAAATTTTATGATATCCTAAAACCGACAAATATCATTTGTTCATGTGATTACCATATATATGTATATAATGCAAGTGACTTGGTCAACCTTTTTGGATCAAGTTCATATGATTCTTACTTGTTAAACTTGATTGGAATTATGATATATGTTGATGGTCTTGTGACTAATATGTTTCTTGTGAGATTGAAACCATACGACCCTATGGATAGAACGCTCTTCCTAATGAGAGTAAATTCATTGGTCCATTGTGCACTTTGGGAACCTAGCTGATAGGGTTTTTATCAGTGTTCCACCTAGAGGGGACCATGAGCTCTAGGCGTATGGCTGGCCAAGCATGCGTTTGCGATAAGGAAGCAAGGACTACCGATGCGCTCTGTTGTGATAGGTAGCATGGCTACTGATGCACTCTATAGTTCTACCATGTTATTTGATAGTGCTATTCGATTGTGAGCACTTTTGTTCTTGTAAGCCTAACCACATTATAATTCTTACCCATGTTCTTGGAATTGATATTTTCTTTGGATTAATATATATATGTACATGTATTTCTTTCATATTGCATGTTTGTATCTTTCTGAGTTGAAGGCTCACTCCTCTTCTGTGGATTTCAGGTGATAGTGTAGCTCGTGAGGGAGCTAGTAGAGAAGATCAAGCTTCTTGACTTATTCTTCCAAGAAGCCTCCATTGTAATTATCTTGAAATATATTTATGTATATTCATTGT
>CANXYC010370063.1:0-38665 GCA_948193065.1 Aleurites moluccanus
CCAGTTGCATTATGTTAGCTGGTATGACCACAGAGCTACAGAAGCAACATGAAGGCATGGATGCTGGAACCATAATCTTCCATCTCAAGGAACTGTTGGAGAACAGGCTAGAGTTGAGCGATATGAGATATCCAAGCAACTCTTTAGAATGAAGTTGGTTGAGGGTTCATCTGCAGCTGCTCACGCGCTTAAGATGAATGGGCTTATAAAGAGGTTAGGTAGCTTGGGATTCATGATGGGTCATGAATTAAGTATAGACTTAATTCTATAGAGTTTGCCAGATATTTTTTCACAGTTTGTGTTGAACTATCAGATGAACAAGATTGATACCACTATTCCTGAGCTTATTAACATGCTCAAGACTGCTGAGCCTTCTTTAAGGAAAGATAAGGTTGTGATGCTAGTCGAGTCTTCTAAATCTTCTCTTAAGAAGAAGAAGAACAAGAAGGTGAAAAAGGCCTTAAAGTCCAAAGGAGGAGTTTCTAAACCTAAGGCACTTGCTGAGAGTAAGACTGCTGCAAATGGGATATGCTTCCACTGTGGAAAGACTGGTCATTGGAAGAGGAATTGCAAAGCTTACTTGGAGTCCTTGCAGAAGAAGAAAGCATCAGATGCTTCCACTTCAGGTATTTTTGTAATTGATATTAATACTGTTTCTTTTAAAACTTGGGTAATAGATACCAGTTGTGGTGCTCATATATGTAATGACATACAGACACTAAAGAACAGTAGGAGGCTTGAAAAAGGTGAGATGGACTTACGTGTGGGAAATGGAGCAAAGGTTGCTGCATTACTTGTGGGGATATTTCATTTATTTTTACCTAGTGGTTTAATTTTAGGACTTAATAATTGTTATTATGTACCTATTTTAAACAAGAACATTATCTTTGTCTTAATTTTAGACAGTGAATGATATTATTTTATTATAAAAGAAGGTCGCTGCACCATTTATTTAAATAATATTGTTTATAATACATGTTCTATTATTGGTGGGATTTATATTTTAGAAATACAAAATCTTATCTATAATATCAATGCAAAGAAACCAAGAATTGATAACTTTAAAACATTATATCTTTGGCATCGTCGACTTGGGCATATAAACGAGAAATGCATGACTAAGTTACACAAGTCTGGTTACTTAGGGTCATTCGATTATGAATCATATGACACATGCGAGTCTTGTTTATTAGGCAAGATAACTAAACTACCTTTTAGTGGAAAAGGTGAGCGGGCTATTAGGCTATTGGACCTAATACATAGTGATGTATGTGGACCAATGTCAATACATGCTAAAGGAGGATATTCTTACTTCATTACCTTTATTGATGATCACTCACAATATGGGTATTTGTATCTTATGAAGTACAAATCTGAGACTTTTGAAAAGTTCAAAAAGTTTAAGAATGAAGTAGAGAATCAAATTGGCAAAAGTATCAAAACACTTAGATCAGATCGAGGTGGTGAATACTTAAGCCAAAAGTTTCAAAGTTATTTAAGAGATAATGGGATATTATCTCAATGGACACCTCCATATACACCACAACATAATGGTGTGTCTGAGAGAAGGAACCGAACCCTATTAGATATGGTTAGGTCCATGATGAGCTTTGTAGATCTCCCAAAATCGTTTTGGAGGTATGCACTTGAGACTGCTGTTTATCTACTAAACAGAGTTGTGAGGCCTTGCCCAAGCACCACGCGTCCGGGTCCAACTTTAAATTAAGTGGGAATGGAATGCTCATTTGGGGCAATTTCTCACGGAGGAGACGACCTTAGCGCCTTTTATTTAAAAATGATTTTGATTTTGAAGTCGCCACTTTAAGTTATTTTTGTTGGGAAAATTTAAAGTAAAAACCCATTTTGACTCCAATTTTATCCTAAAGAAAAAAAGTGCACTAGTCTTTGAAACCAAAGAGGATTCGGAGACTAGGTTTTCGATTGAACTTGGCTTTTAATTTTAACCTTGATTTAAAATGATTTTCATGAGCAATTAAAGAATGACATTAAGATGCATGAGCAAGTAAATAAATGGATGAATAATTGAAATATAAATAATCAAGTAAAATAATCAAAGAAAGCAATAAAAGTAAATTATTACACCTCAAAATCTCAAAATAGGGGATATTAACTTTAGCCCTTATGGGTTTTAGGTTGATCACACATTCCCCAAAGAATACTGTAACACCCATCATTTTTCCTAAACAATCTTGGTGTATATATATATGTGTGTGTGTGTGTGTGTGTACAAATTTATTTTATTTTGGCTTAAATAAATTAATTTCGAGATAAGTATAAATATTTACTTATTAATTATTTTGGATAATGATAGAAAACGAGTATGAAAATTTTGTGAGAAATATTGATTGAGTTATTGAAATTACGGGAGAAAATGCTAAGTGTTAAAGAAATTGAGAATTTGAGTCTTCAGCGAAATTCTGTGAAAACTGGGTTAAGGGTTTCCAGCCGGCATTGCCGAGCTAGCCTTGCGAAGAGGCAATGCCGAGCTGGCCTTGCGAAGAGGTCTCGCCGAGTTGGCATCGCGAAGAAGAAATGCAAGGTGAGATAGCGAAGAGGAAAGGTGAAGAGGAAATGTGAAGAGGTAAGTGCGAGACGGCATATGCGAGCCAGCAATGCGAAGAGGCATTGGCAAGCTGGGAATAGCGAAGAGGCATGCGCGAGCCGGCAATGTAGAGAAGCATTGGCGAGCTGGGTCTGGTGAGCAGGCAATTGGCGAGCTGGACCAGCAGAAATTAAATTTTGGCGAGGCGGGACGAATAAGTGCACAGTAACCGGGATTTGCTATTTAGGCAGTAGCCTATTTATAAGCAACAGCATGAACACTTAGCCATTTCTTTCTTTCTTTTCAACATTCACAGCGAGCTTCTTGTTTCTCTAAAACCGAACACTGTTCATCGTCTTCCTCATCAGGTTTTCACGTTTTTCCACCGAAATTTACTAGAGAAATTATGGCAAATCATATATATAAACCTGTGTTCATCCTTTCCTGCCCCTAGTTCGGGAAGAGAGGAGTTGGAAAAATGGCAGCAGCAGCAAAGAAAAATTCTGTCGTGAGCACCATTTTAGATATATGTTCATTTGTTGATTTTTATTGGTTAAATAGATATTATTTGGGTTGAAATGAATGGGTTTAAAATTATTTTAGCTAGATTAACTCTAAATAATGAAAATCCCTAAATTCTAGGGTTTATGTGATACTTTGAATAGTGAATTGATGAATTAGTGATGAGATTCTTGAATTGATGATAGAATTAGTTAATTGAGTATAAGAGAACATGAAATTGATGAATAAATTTATGTAAAATTGTAGATTGTGGAGATTGAGTCCTCAAAGTAGCCAAATTGTGGATTTTTGAGGAAATTGGTGAGATTGGCTAAGCAATTGATTATTGGAAAGTTAAGGTGAGTTCTACATGTATCATTTGAATTTGCCAAATTGATATATACTGATTGTTGGACACCATTTGGGAAGAACCCCAATGGGCCGAACCTTTCATTGTGATTTTCCTTTGAATATGTATAACCTTATTCTCTTATCGAATATATATCTATTTCATTGATACCGAACATTCTAAAATACCAAACCTTGCTTTGCTTTTGAAATATACTAAATATCGAACTTTGGTTGGATATTGTATATGGCATGGACATCATTGATATTGAATATTGAATTTATTGGAAACCGAAATGATTGATTGATTGAATCCGGACGCCATTGTTGTTAATGGTATCCCTTGTTATTGACCATGTTGTGATTGTGACAGAACTTTCGATTCGACAGGGGAGTGTAGAAATACTGTCGACCTTGTGCACATTGTATATTGTACCCTAGCTGGGAAGGGTTTAGTCCCGGTCATAAGGTCTGATCCGCCTTATGTTTATATTGTTCCCTGATATGGATGATTAGGACCTACATGGTCCAACGCATTTGACTAGAGACTGTATGATTTCTTTTCCTACAGTCTATCCCACTATCTGTCATTTCACACATATGAAATCATATTATATGATATTGTTGTATCTTATTGATGATACTTTATGAACTTGAGATTATTCAGTTCTTGATTATATTCGATTGATATCCTTATTGACTGACCCAAATTGTTTATTGCGATACATGTGAATTCACTGAGTATCATCTATACTCACTGCTCATTGTTTACCCCTTTCAGGAGAGGATTAGAGTTGTAGAATCCAGACTATCGTTTCTCTGAGGATTTTGCAACAGATATCTGATGTACATTCTAGATAATTATTTTGTATAACAATTGTATTTTGGTGTTCATAATCTAGCTGTTCCATGGGTATGTACAGGTTAGCTAGGAAATGAACATATATCTAAATGATGATACTATGATATGGAAAATATATATATTATGATTGATATGATCCTGTGGGTATTGATAATACAGTTGATTGGAAATGTATAACAGGTTGCGATTGATAATGAATAAATAGAGTTTGTATATATGTATATTACATTGATAGGATTGATATGACTGATATTGGGTTCTACGCTCGCGAGAGCGGGTCGTGACAATAAAGGGCTTGGATTGGTTGAGAGTACAATATCTAATATGATCAAAATGGTATTCAAATATGATGTGAATATGTTAATGATGTTTATATATATGATATGAAAACTTTATATGATATGTATATGATATGAGATTTGAATACAAATATTGTGCATATTGAGTTGTGATTGACTACTGGAGATTAAAAGGGGATGTATGTTATATTGAAAGTGTAAATTATATATCTTACGGATAGCTTAAATCAGAGTTATAAAGAAAACTCTATCAGTTTTTCTATATGTATGTTATCGTGATTTAAAAAAAAAATTATCACATAAAATGTATCACAGGTTAAACAATGATTGTAAAAATTAAGTTAAAATAAAAATATAAATTTTTTGTGGTACTGATTGCTTTGACATTACTCGTACCCTAATATCGTCATAGTATAAAATTAGGCCGTGACAATCCCTCCCATGCCGCATGCCCCATCTCTACTCAACACAATTATATTTATATTAAACCATCACATTTTATATATAAATGAAAGTACAATAAAAACATTCCAACCAATGGTTACCGGGCCAGGTCCAATTATGCATAAACATAATTATGAGCAAAGCTCAGTTATTAATTAATCCATAAAAAAACAATTTCCATAAGACACTCAAAGAATCGGCCACGTAAACCCTAACCATCTAATCTTTGCTGATCGCTATAAATACCAAATTAAAAGCCCGCCACTCGTCTACCTATTTTTTCACTGCCAAATTATCTGAAAAATCAAAATCTAAACCAAAATCGAAAAAGCTCTCAGCAAGATAAGACCGCCAACGCTGGTATTCAACTCCTCTTTTAAAAAACCCTTGATTTTTCTAATTTTCCTTCTAATTTTATTGTTTGGTTCCCTAGAAAATCCTCTTAGGAATAATTTTTTTTGAAAATTTATTTTCTCAGTAACAAACAGAAAGAGCTAATGTGATTTCGTTATTGTTTGAAAAAGCAGAGAAAAAAATGGATCGGTATCAGAAGGTAGAGAAGCCGAAGGCTGAGACAGTTATTAATGAGAATGAATTGAGGATTACTGCTCAAGGGAGGATGAGAAATTACATTTCTTATGCTCTTTCTCTTCTTCAGGTCACTTTTTTTTTTCCTCTCTCGAATTAGGTTTTATGCTCCTTGTATGGATTGGGTTGGACTGGTCGCTTGTAGTTTTGTCTGGGTAAAGTTGTTTTGTTATTATTATTCTTTTTTTTTTTGTGAGTTTTGGTGAGTTTTGCTGTTTTTATTATCGTTTCTGCTTAAAAGCTAATATGTTCAGTCATTCAACTTAATAAATTAGGAAAGATAGGGCTTGATTTTCCATCGGATTTTCTAGTCTTATTATATGTTACTATGTTGGTTGTTAGTGCATACTTGCCTTAAAAAATTTTGAGGTGAAAATGGGGGGAAGAGGCTGCTATTTTAGTTAGCTGTGGTCACATTTTCATTTGTGTGTGTTCGTAAGTGTATGTGTATATGTTTTCCTTTTACTTTATTTTTCTATTTAGTGCATTGCGTTCTATTTTATATGTTTTTGTATTATTGAGTTGTTTTTAACGCTATCTTTTATATTCTCACAGGACAAAGGCACTGATGAAGTTGTCCTCAAAGCCACGGGTAGAGCTATCAACAAGACTGTAATGATTGCTGAATTGCTAAAGGTGTCTATTTTATTCTACAATATACCTAGACTTATGTGTGTGGCTTTTTTTTTTTTACTTTCTTTTTGCTGGTTGAATTTTGGTTGATGTTGGTTTTCTTTAGTTCCCTAGCAGTACTTATTTAGAAACACTATTTTTGAAATGGGGCATATATTAGTAGATTAGCTAATTCTGGGTGATACACTTTTATGTATAAAATGTCTATTTACGTTACTTTCCTATCTCTCACAACTTACGATGAAACACACTTGTAGAGACGAATAGTTGGCCTTCATCAAAACATATCAATTGGATCTATTGATATAACTGACACATGGGAACCCCTAGAAGAAGGCCTACTTCCGTAAGAATCACAAGTTCTTTACTTTTATATGTGTTCAAGCTCTAAGCTCTAATACTATTAATCTGATAATTCTTGTGACTGATTCATGATCTACTTTTGCAGCTTAGAAACCACCCGCCATGTTTCAGTTATCACGATTACCCTGTCTAAGAAGGAGCTTAACTCGTCTTCTATCGGGTAAATAGCTAAACTAAATATGCCTTCTGAGTTTATGGGTGTATGTGAAATGTTAAATGGATGGATTCTGGCATATAATTTTAGATTTTATGGGTAAATAAAGTTGAAATTTTAACTTGGAAATAGGTTTAGATAGACACGGCTTTCTTATTGCATTTTTATTGGATGGATCATTTACTATGTCATCAATTGTTATGATTCTGGGAAGTCTATGGGCTCAATAAAGTGTTTTTTTATTTATCATATCTGTGTCTCGTCCTGAGATGATTGTGTAATGGTCAATCTTAGAAAGGGGGGACAGGTGATTCAAAGTAGTATTGGCAGGTTGGCTAATTTTGTTTCAACTAAATTTAAGAAAGAATACTTCCTTGAATGCTAGTGCTTTTCAAGAAAGAATCTGGTTAAATCATAGCATGCAAGGTAACTGGGGTTCTGGAATTAGGATTCTATTGGCGATCGATTACAGGTCTTTAAGATTTAATTAATAGTTTTATAATTTTTGATTATCAGAAACTGTGAACAAATCTGCCGTGAATGTGCATGTCATATATGTTCTTGAAAAGCATTGGTACGCATAATTCAGATATAGAAGAAAGTGAATAATGAAAGAAGACTACTTTTGAATACAAGATGAGCGAGGTAGAAAAAATAGACAAAGGTAAACTAAGTAGTCTGGTTTTAATTTTTGGTAAATTTAGGGAGTCAAAATGGAAAAACAAAGAGAGATAATGATTATGATTTCTGCTTAGACCATGAAAGCACCAAATGATCTATTGTAATTCATATATTTAGTTAATTACCGTAAAATTAAACAAGCTAAGCAACATATGATCCATGAAATTTTTTCTTCCAGTAATTGCGTCCCTTCTTTTTCCTTATTTGGGAAGTTATATTTCCTTTCTTGAATTTTTTATTACCCAAATGTTTTTGCAAGTTTGTAAATATTTACAGTTGCAGATATCAGATATGGTTCTAGCTTAACCAAACGCATAGTCATCTCATAGTAATTTCGAATTGGCATATGTTTGTGGTTCCTTTTTCCATCATGTGTGTAAATATTTGATTAGTATCCAGGAACCTGTTCCGACCCATTATGCTTGTTTTCCATGTATGCTGTGTAGGGCCTAAATTCATAATCTGCTATGTCCTTTGAACCTGCTTTGCTTTCTTTCTTGCATTCTTGTTCCTCTCAACTCCCATTTCTCTCATATTGTTGAAACCTGCCATATGAACTTCTTAAATTCACTATTTCTGGAAGTTAGTTGAGGGGATTAATAGATGTTGCTTTGGTTACTACATGCTTTATTTCATTCTTGTATTCTATAATGATTGTAATTATCATGCCTTATTGAACTTTGCATTCTTTTAAAATGACAGATATCAGCCCCCAATTCCTGCTGATCAAGTGAAGCCATTAGCTGAATATGATGATGAGCGAGGTAAGCTGACATTTCTCATTGGTGCTTACTCATTTGCTTTCCCCGTCTCTTCGTTGGTGCTTATGGATTTTCTGTTTGCTTCAGTGTGATCCTGAACTTCATTGTATTGAAAGTTGCAACATCCAGGACTCATTATTATTATTATTTTTTTCCCCATATACAGGTAATAGCAATGGTGTAGCAGAACACAGCAATGGGGATTGGGATGGTGGCCGAAGATATGGCAGTAGAGGTCGAGGTCGTGGAAGAGGGCGAGGTTTCCGTGGGCGTGGAAGAGGGTATGGTGCTGGAAATATGAAGCAAGAGTCAGGATATTATAATGGTTATGGTGGACCGGCTGGAATGCCTGCTCAAAATCGTGGTAAATTTGTTTTTGAATTATGATTCATTTACAGTTCATTTATCCTGTTATTATATTGGTTTATGGTTGCGCCCATTAGCAAATTTGTGTTAACAGTTACAAATCTAAGATGGAGCTCTTTCCTTTTTAGCCCCTTCACTAAATGTCAACTGATGCTTTGTATTGAAGTTTTTTCTCCTCAAATCACTATTATTTTTTTGGTTATCATCATTTTCTTGCTTATTTATTTAACCATCATTTGTGCTGCTAAAAGTTTCCTGTTACGTTTGTTTAAGAGTCATATCACATCTCAGATTACAAATAGTTTGAGTCAAATCACAAATTTATTATAGGATTAAATTGTGTTTTGATAAATGGGGTGGGAGGGGAGGAGAGAATGGAGTTTGTTGTGGCTCAGTGTTTGAAATATGGAATTAAACTGTGTTTTGATAAACAAGGTAACATGTTAGGAATGAGGTCATTTAATTCAGATTCAACAAATACTGAAGAGAATATCAATTTTTGAGTTAATCAGTTTTTTATTTAGGTCATGGCGCAGCTCCTTATGCCTATGCATATGTTGATTTTTCATTGTCATTTGTATACTGAGATATTGTAGAAAGCAATTTCTTTTTAAACTTCATCTCTTTCTTGCCTGTATATTTGTCTCTAAGTTTGCTTTTCTGTAATTAGTAGTGAGTTTAGAGTTGCAAAAACTATGCCATTGAATCATTCTCGTATGGGCTCTTGCAGGTCGTGGTCGTGGGCGGGGAAGGCCACGTGGTCGTGGTCAAGGTGTTAGAAGTGATGGGCCAGTCCAAGCCGCTGCATGACTGGCGGTGCAGGCATTTGAGATATAACTTAAATTTCCAGCATGAAAAGATGGATTGGATGCCTGATCTGCGCTTTTATCTTTTCTTGAGTATGCAAGTTCAAAAAATTTCGAGTTTTGAGACTGGAAATTCTTTTCATAAGCTGCATTTTTGTAGGTAGGTACAGTAATTTGCATTACCATTAGTCACTAGCTGTTAACAGAAGTGTTATTTCCCTGTGTTAGTGTTGTACAATTCGCTTAGTTATAATTTTTTCCCAATAAATAACAGAGCAGTGCATTCATTTGATTTTGTATTGGCATTGATCATTACCGCTCTAATATCTAAATCAGTTGCTATTGCTTGAAACGCAAGATATACATAGACAGATAGCGTTAACAGACGATTTAAAGAACCACGGATACAGTATTCTCAGCAAAACTTTTCTGTGGCAAATGCATGCCCAATTACAGAGAAAATAAATGAAAGAATTTTTTTTTTTGGAAGCTTGAAGTAGATCATATACAAACTACCCATCAATTGATTGAATACAAGCTTCTTCTTTAATAAGAAGTGGCACTAATCTAGACATCAGTGATCGACTTTATTCAAGTAATGCTAAATGTTAAGCTTTCGTTCTACTAAGTTATGGCTAAATGATGCTAAAGTTTGGTTAAATGATAGCAAGTCTTTAAAATAGAGATTTTGATTTTGAATTTATTGGAGCTAAATTAACTCAACTCAAATTAATTGTGATTGACCATATTTTTCTTTTTTATTTCAAGCGCTGATGAGTTATTTCTGTTAAAAAACTGGAGTAATTAAATTATTTTTAATCACTATTTCTCGAGTAAGTTTAAGTCGACTTATACTTTTCTTTTTAACATATAGTTTAATATCATTTACTCTTTTAACCAATGTATCATTAGATTTATGATTCACATATGCAAATCATGTCAATATAATTTTTTTAAATTTAACCTCAATACTAACTACTCCAATTTTTTCTCTCATTCATTCATTTCAAATTCTATCTATTCACATGTTAGGAAATCCCCTAACTTATTGGAGCTAAATCAACCCCAAAAAAAAATCACCTGTTTTTCTATGAAACCTAAAATTCTTGGTCTTCTTTCTCTCTGTACGCTATCCTCGAACCAATTCCAACGAAAACGGAAACTCTCCCCTTTTGCTGAATCCCAGTTCTCTTGGTTCTTTTACTAGTTTATGTTCATCTTCTTTGCCAGCAATAAAATGGACAACTCAATTTATGAATTCTGAAGAACATTTCCCAATAATATTATATTTTAGTTCTTTTTTTGTTGAGGTAAAATATTATATTTAGTTTAATAGCCAAAGATTTCATATTTTATGATATTCTCCACACTCTAATCATATCATTCATTAGCAATTGTTAGCCACTTGGCCATTTTGATTGCTTGTAAAATCCAAGATGATGAATAACATCAAGCAATAGATTCCTTAAATCTCCACTTTCTCCATTAAATTTCTTACATCCAGGAAAGCCGATAAAGAGTACATCTCCAAGTGTAATAATTTCATTAGTTTTTCTTTTCCAATTTCTTTTATTATATTTTATAAATTAAATATTAATTTTTTTATTATTTTATTTTTCTAATTATATTTATTATATTTATGATATTTTAATTAATAAGAAAAAAAACTCAATTTTATTTATTCTAAATATAAAATTCGATTGAATTTCATATTTTTATATAGTATGCGAATTTATTTGTAAATAAATTTTATATTAATAATAAATAAATCTCTCATTCTTCCTCTTCAGTGTCCCTGAAATTGATACTTCGTCTTCACTTTCTCTGCAGTTGAATTCTTGAAAGCCTATGGCACAACAGACAACCAAAAACAATATACTGAATTTAAAAGAAAAAGTCAATATGAAAAAGAAAAAGAAAAAGAAAAATAGAAAGATGCATGTATAAGTTGTTTGAAATTGGAAGTCCTCCTATCAAAAGAATGGTTTGCCTTCCTCTCTTTTGGAATCGTATATCTTCTAGTGTCCTCTGTTTGAACGAATGTGCCATAAATGTAGACCCATTGAGGTGAGGCTGAGGCTGTTTAATTAACTTCACACTTTAAATTGTGGGGTTTTTGGAACAGGCTATCAGCTTTCAGACTTCTTTGAGTCATTGATGAAGGAAATAGTAACCAGCTCTTAGGTGGGACTAAGATTAGTGGAGAATGTTGGATGAACTCTTCTCTAGTTCATTATGGGATACGAAGAAAGACTTCTGTCAGAATAGGTTCTGGAAGTTTTAGAAAGATTTGGCTTGATATGTGGAAGCCTTTTCTTTAGCCCTTTAATTTTGTTAGTTTCGTTTTTCTTTTATGCCTCTGCAGGTCCTCATCCTCTACTAACAAAAAATATCTCTTTCAGAAACATAGCTACACGTCCACCATTATCAACAGCTTTAACAAAAGTGGAGTAAGCTTTATTGATTATCTGATACAGGAAAAATAAGCTTTATTGATTATCAACAGCTTTAACATTGCAATTGTTGCATAAGGCTACAATGATGATGATTATGCTCGACTTTGGTCTTGATACTTTTGCAAAACTGAATAGATTAGTCCAAGATCCCATGTCCCCATATTTCTTCATTGCCCATTGATGACAATTGAAAAATGAATCTCTTGTGAAAATAGCAATTGTTGTCTCCTGAAACGCAAGCACAGATATAATCTCCTGAAAATTATTTTCTGGCAACATGATTTCTCTGTAAATCTCATCACCCACATCAAAACCCAAAACCAACATTCTGCCGAAGCTATCATTTGCAGCTTTGTCAAAAAGCAATAAAATGGAAAACTCCATTGACAAATGCTTGTGAACAATGCTCAAGAATTTCATATTTTTGTTCAATTCTTGGAAGATACCTCCAAGAATCTGTAACAAGAGAATAAACCTCAATCATAGGCTTTTCCTCATTTATAAATGCAGCTATCCTCAACACCTTGTAGTCGTTTGTATACGAGTCAAACGCAAACCCAACAAAAGCTTGGTAACCTCCATGAGTTTTAAAGGTGACATTTGGCCTTGGGAGAGTTAAGTATTTCCTGATGCTGGGGTTCCAGAGAACGAAAGAGTTCCTGCAACCGATATAACGATCTGCAAGACAAATTAAACCATTGCAAGAACCGATCAAACAGTAGTTTTGACTTCTTTTTAATGGGTGATCTAGGTTCTTGTATTCAGTAAATCTTCATTATCAAAATGGTGAGAAAATTGCTCTTCATGTTTATAAAAAAATTCTAAGGAGGAATAGGGAATCCTTAGTTGAGGAAAGGGATTGATTTAGATGAGCGGAAATGAAGGTAGAGTTTTTTATGAGGAGTACCAAGACTTGCATATGCACATACATTGTAGTAGAGATTTGATAGGAAGTTTAAGAAGAATTTGTTGTATGACTTCATGAGGCAAATAGAAGACTGACATTTTCCCCTTCATTGCTGGGTGATGAGCTGATAAACAAGCTTAGTGGGAAATGAGATTAGATTCAATAAAGCCAGCTTAGTGAGGTTGCGAGTTGAAATCTTTATTGGAACCTAATTAGGATGCAGACAGATTGAATCCGGATGAAACTTACAATGCAGCACCTATATTTTAATATTTTCAGCTTGTCATTTCCTGCAATTTTTTATTTGGCAGGCCGGCATTCTACATTGTTCATGTATTAATAAATAAAAGCACAATCAACTTGGATGTGAAGTTGGGGGAATATTCAATTTAATTCAATGGAGAATGCATTTATTGGACTCTCTCTTTCTAACAATTGAAATGAGGAAATAAATCCATTGGAAGCTTGAAATGCGCAAGCATAAACAACTCAGAGATAATGAAAAAAAATATTGACTAATCAGAAACATTAAATGAAAAAAATAAATAAATTTTCCTTACTAGCAGAAGTTGCATTGCTGATAATTTGCTTTGTCAAGTAACACTAGGCTCTGCACATAAGTATGTAGAAAATAATTGCCTGCTTTCTGATGAATATTAAGATTCTTGATCTTCTGTCTCTTTGTATCATATGAAGCAAGCTCTCCACCATGGAATTCCAGAAGCAATTCTCCACTTTTCCTAAGTCCAAATGCCCTTGGTATTGCTTTCAATTCATTCCTAATACTTAGCAGCTTAATCCATGATCCCTCAACTCCATATTTCTCCATCACCCACAAATGGCATTGAATAGGACAATAATATGTTGACGTGAATATGGCAATTGTTGACTCCTTATATACAACTACAGACCTAATTTCTTCTGCAAAACTTTCTGGCAAAGTCATGTCAAAAAATACCTCACTGCTTAGATCAAAACCCAAAACCAGGAACTTGCAAGTTCTACCATGTTCATTCGACTTGTAAGCAATGAAATGAACTACTCCATTAACAAATGCCTGTGAACAAGAAGTAACAATACCATAGTTTAACACAACTGTGCTAAGAATCTTCCAATAATCTGCAACAAGAGAGTAAATCTCAATCGATGCAGAATCCTCCTTATAGGCGTGTTTCACAATTCTCAACACTTTGTAGTCATTCGCAATGGAGTCAAACCCAAATCCAACATCAGCATGATACTCACCAGGGGATTTCATTGTAATATTAGGCTTGGGGAGAGTTATGAATTTGCTAACTGAGGGGTTCCACAAAATGAAAGTGTTGCTTTCAGCATATAAATAATCTGCAAGGCAAATTAAGCCATTGCAGGAACCAATCAAACTAAAATATCTATCAATGCTCTTTAAAGGGTAATCCAGTTTCATGGACTCGCTGAACTCCTCATCATCGAAATGTAGAGAAAAATAGTCTTCCTTAGAACAGAACCTGAGGAGAAACAAGGAATGTTCAGTTGAGGAAATGGTTTGATTTAGATGAGTGGAAATAAAGGTAGGATTTACTATGAGAGCACTCCAAGACTTGCAGATAGATATGCATCGTACAATAGATTTAACTGGTAGTTTATGAAGAATTTCTATGATGATTCCTTGAGGAAAATAGTTAGACATAGCTGGTTGGATGTATTTAGAGAAGAGGTTAGAAACATAAGGATACAGAAGAATGCCTCCTTCTCTTCTAGTCACAAAGAAGCTAAAAATCTATTGACCAAAATGATGATGCAGACATGTTGAAACCAGCTTTTTTTTTATATATATATAAAAATTTCTTCTTGCACTATGAGGGTACTAGCTTAATAGGATTGAAGCCGGCATATAATAACCATTTAGGTGCTTTTTCGTCTTTTTATTTGCCTGCAAATCGCAATCCTATTCTTGGCTGGCTGGCACTTGTCATTTGTCATTTCTTTAACTATTTGTCATCTATCAATAAGCAAAGCTCATCAATATCTCATCACAATACTTTAATCGGTCATCACCCATTTAATATCAAAGAGAATAGTACTTGGTTTATACTATTTTTGCCTAACGTCTCCATAGCAACAGACATTGATTATGGTGTTTCAGGCTCCATAATCTAGTTCAAGCATTTCTACAAACAGCCTGCGCGCAAAAGAAAAATATTTCAGAAAACACTAAGTGGGATGTTTGACAAGATTAATGATAGCAGTACAGTTATTTACAAAAACTTAAATTTTTTTTTTTTTAACTCCTACTTATTTAAAATTTTTTCAAACAAATTTCATACTTATTAAATATAATAACTACTAATATAAATTCTATTAAACACTTATAATAATTGGCTATCAATTATTAATTAACTAATAATTATAACTAATAATTGATAGTTAATACTAACTATTAAATTAAATCTTAAAGACACTTCCAATTATACCTCTCTTCCCAAAAGTAAAATTTTTGTAAACTTTTTTTTTTTTTTATAAAAACTGAAACAAAGTTCTTCAAAATTATAGTAATTTTTTTCAATGTACGATCTTTCACTTCGAAACGACATTGAAAAATGGCAGGTCGTTCATTTGAAACGACAATGACAAATTCCTATATTTTAATCTTAAATTTTAATTTCATGCTTTTAAACTTTTTTTAATTACTAAATATTATTTTGTGCTTGAGTTTTAAATCTATAAACTTTTTCTTTTGTAATTATTATTAATTTCTGAATTATTTGAAACATTTAAATTAAAGTTTTTTTAATGTACTAAGTTATTAAATAAAATCATTTTTAGTTTTTGAATTCTTTTTATTTTTTAATGAAATAGTTTTTCAAATTCTATATGTATATTTTCCATTTTATATTAACCAGTTATGCATTGTTTGAGTTTTAATTATATTTTTTTATTTAATTTATATTTTTATAATATTTTAGATATTTAAATTATTGTGATTATTTTCTTAATTTAAATATTATTTTTTAATATTTAACTATTAGTATAAATAAATTATGTAAATTATGTATATACATTAAATTTCTTATATACTAGTCCAATTAAAAGGATTTATTAAATCTAAATTTATTTTTTTATAATTTTAAATATAATAAATAAAATATATATAAACCATATTTATTATATATTATAAATTTTAATTGAAATCTATAAAAATTATAATAAATTTTTATCAAAAATAATATATAATTTTAATTAGGACCTATAAAAGTTATATATATATATATATATATATATATATATATTTGAAGAATAAAAATTTAATTATTAACGTAAAACACATTTAAAAAATAAATAAATAATGCAATAATAAAAATTAAATATTTCGGTAATTTATATATTAGTAGCCTACAATTCTCTCCCCTCTGCTCTCTGTCTGTTCAGAAACGAGCAAAGCAAACTAAGGTAGCCATGGATTTCATTCCTCTCACAGACGCATTGGCGTCCAAATCCTACGACAAGCTTTCTGATATCTGCGACGAACTTATGCTCAAGGTAAATCTTCCTTCTTTCAAACTATTATTTCTCGCTTTTTATTCTTCGATTTCTAGCTTTATTGTTTTTATGCCTATTTTTTTTTTCGTTGTTAATTTCTTCTCCTAATACCCTTTTCTTTAATTATATCTCTAATCAAAACCCTAATTTTTTTTTCTTTTTTACAGTTCGCAGCAGAGGGTGTTCCGTTTCAAGACGAATGGCCTTATGCAATTCATCTTCTAGGCCACATTTATGTTAATGATATGTAAGTCATTATTATTTGTTTTTATATTACTTTTTATCCTGTCTATTATTTTGGGATACTGTGGTAGATTCGAAATTTGATATATTAGTTCTTTTTGCTTATCTATTTTGTTTTTGGTTGTGATTAAATAGAAGGTTAGGGTTTTGAAAATTGGTTTTGGGCTGCAGTTCTAAGTTCTGGAGGGGATTTTTATATGAATTATTTTATTGAATTGTGAGGCCACTTGTTTTTTTTTTATTTTTTTTTTTTATTTGTGAATATTGAGGTTTGGATATTTGGGATTTTAGATTGTTGAACACCAATCTGTTTTCTTTGGATTTTCTCTTGTCTAATGTGGTTTAGAGGTTTCATCTGTTGAATATGATGATCATGCAGTAACAGTGCTAGATTCCTCTGGAAATCAATACCTTCAGCTACCAAAGAAAACCAACCGGAAGTGATTGCAGTCTGGAAAATTTGTCAGAGATTATGGACACGTGACTATGCTGGTGTGCATGAGGCTATTCGTGGTTTTGAATGGAGTCAAGAAACTCGAGTTCTTGTGGCTGCATTCTCAGGCTAGTTTTCATACCTCTTGTTGTAACAATTTTTTACTCTTTTCATTGCACAATTTATGAATATTGCTTTATTTTGAACATCACAATGTTAATAAAATAAATTGATGCTGATATAAAAATACAAAATTTGCAATTTGAGGCCCTAAACTTTCATGCTTTTGTGTTCTGCTTCCTCTTCTTCCCCCAACCTTTTCTTTACCTTGTCTTTCATTTTGGTGTGTATATGTAATGCTGTTAAAATTATGATTGTTGAGAGCTTAAGTAAAGTGATCGAAGCATGCTGGTTCAGATTTCCCTATTGGTTTCTTATATAATATCTGTAATCATGATTTTAGCGGGTGAGATGTTTCATTGTAACTTAGACATTATGAGTCAAACCACAGGAACCTCCTCCTTGTGATGCAAGGGAAAGGCTGTCAAGCTCTAACCCTCCTTGCAACGAGGGAAGTCTTTTTACTCATTGCGTGGAAGTGTTTTGGTTCTCCTATAAAAAACAAAAACAGTTTAATTCACCAACTGCTGATCACTCCTTGCAGTTCAAAACATATATTCTTCCTTACCTTATTGCAAATTACCAAAAAGAGTCTTCTTCCTTCATCTGGAGGACTGGAGACTCTATTGGTGTCCATTAAATGCATGTGCAGAAAATGGATCTACAAAGCTCACCAATGCCATCATCTTTGATAGATTTATTTGCTTATACAATATGATGAATTCTTGATGCTAGTCAAATACAGTCCTAGAACACCACCTACACCTTTAAAGTTTCCATCACAGAACAAATGAAGAAAAATGTTGAACTTTAAGAATAGAGACTGTTCATAATATTGTGCTAGTTTGAACTAGCTCTTGGATGTCTTGAAGCAATTATATCTGCAATCAAGTGCTTCACATTGGCAGAAGTTGCAAGCAGCTAAACACAAGAACTTGTTCAGCTGAGATTTGAACATCTGTTAATTTTTTTTTTATTTTTTTATCGGCATGATGAAAAGGTTCCACATGTTCTTTTTCTCCCATGCTAAAATATGAAATCATCAGTGATTTGGTGTTCATGCTCAGAATAATGGTATCTTGACACTTTAAATTGTTCTTCCATGCAGAACTTTACACCAAGAGGATGTTTCAGCTGTTGCTGTCTGCTTATTCAACAATAAGCATCCAAGACACAGCTTTCTTTCTGGGAATGAATGAGGATGAAGCTGCAAACTGTAAGATTCTGTTGCTTTTTGCGTCATATTTTTTCCAATAAGCATCCAAAACAATAGCAGATGTGCAGCAATTCCAAAATCAATCAAAGATGGCTTCTTTTTTAAATCGTTTTCTGGGTTGAGCATGTCATGTGGATGGTTCTTGGGCTTTAGCTTAGTTGCTTCTCAAGTTAAAATCTTAGGCAAGACATGCACATGTGTGACACATGTTCTTACACTAAAAAACATGTGAAGATGAGAAAGCATGTGAGATAGCACTGCTTAAAGCAGCTGTTGAAACTATATTTACTTTTCTGTCAAGTGGAGTCTTAGATGTTACAATCTCATTCTTTGTTAAGCTGATTTCATAGACTCTAACCACTCGATGTGTCTACATCTTCACCTGAATATGAACAGCAGGAGGCTGATTTATTGTTTAGAAAACAGATGAACCTGATTGAGAACCCTGACAAATATTTCATTTAGTTGGCTTGCCTGAGCAACACTTCTTAACAGCACTCTAGGCAGACCCATTTATTAGGAAAATGGTTGACTGAAAAATTGTTTTATTTCTGAAATTCTAAATGATGTAGTTAACTGAACCTGCCTCAATAGCATGATTATTTGGCTGGAAGCTTTTAGCTGGAGGACCTAATGAAAAGGGTTTTACACGTATCCATGATTGATGATACTTCTTTGATATCTTTTTATATATATATATATGAAAAAAGGGGCCAACAGACCCAAAAAAAAAAAGAAGAGTAAATTATAATTTAGTCCCTGAATTTTGGTCTGAAAAACGAAGTAATCCCTGTATTTTGAGAAATACGTGATTTAATCTCTACATTTTTCCTCCTTAGGATTATATAGTCCTTCCGTCTATTTTTTTTTTTATCTTTTCCGTTAAAAATAAATTAAAAAAATTAAAATTACACTTCAAGATACCCAAAATACCATCATCTCTTCACCTTCTCTACCACACCTCTTTCCTTCAACACAGAAACCCTTACCACCTCCAATCCGCAGCTAACACCATCATCATTGCCATCAACAGCCACTAAGTAAAACCCATCATCCACATTCACTTCCTTTCTCTTCCTAAACCCTAAACTCAACATTACCCAACTTTCCCACCCTTTCTATGCCACCACCATAACAAATTCACCCTCAAATAGGACTACCATTGAACCGGCTTTCCTCTCATTATACCTAATCTCTATCTAATATATTCACAGCAAGCAATCAATCTCATCTTGTCCTCCTTCTTTTACTGGAATTCCCATCTAGTGCTTAGACTTAGATTCAACTGGAGAAATGCTTAAAGAAAGTGGGGCTTATGTTAACCTGATAACTTGGGGAAGTCTCTCAGTGATCTGCATTTTCCATCCTGAGAAGCTTCCACCTTCAGCGTTGACCGGACTTATTCAACAACTGTTGATGCTTTGGCTCTGCGCCACCGTGCTCGGAGAGACGATCTATATGATTTTGGGTGGCTCTGCGCTACCGTATTCATTCAATTCGCACCACCGTGCTTTGGCTTTGTGCTAAATTTCATGAATCTATTTTCCTTGGTTTTGGTTGATAACCACCTGTTGAATTTTGGGTGAATGGAGAATTTTGGGGTATATGATTTTGAAAAGAAGAGTGGAGAATGATGAATTTGTGTTTGTATGTTAATCATGTGAGTTGATGCAAGTAAAATTGTGGGTTTGTGTGTATATGATGTTCCAGATATATTGCAGTAAAATTGTGGGTTTGTGTTAGCATTTGAGCTTCTGACTATTAATGGCAATAATTTTATTTCTTGTTTTTTATAAATCCTTGTTTAGTTAAGGAGTTGATGAGTGGGATGGAAAATTTAAAGGTGAAGGAAGGGTATTTTAGTATTTTTATAAGCATTTAACGGTAAAAATTACGGAAAGACTATATAGTCTTACAGAGAAAAAATATAGGGACTAAACCATATATTTCTTAAAATATAGGGACCACTTCATTTTTCAGACAAAAATTTAGGAATTAAATTGTAATTTATCCAAAAAAAAGAAACGAAAGCTAGCTGGTGGCACACAAACGTGGCCAATTCACCTCCTAGCATCACTACAAATAAACTCATAAAGCTTGTGAGGAGTTTTTATAGCAGTACGTCCCAGAGGTAGTACATTAGCTTGGTTAGCTAGCCAATCTGCAGCAGAATTAGCTTCCCTGAAGACATTGAGAATCTGCACTTCCCATCTTTTGCTCAGCAAACTTCTAATATCTTCAACAATGGCTTGGTGAGGGGCACTTTAGCATCACTACAAATATCTTTATATTGATATTAGATTCTAAGGTCTTACTTATACTAGCCCGAAGAAATTTTGGACAGAGGTGGTCCTTTCCTACAACCGGGTCTAAGAAAATTTGGGACACAGGTTGCCCTCCCCTACAATTATGACCGGTGATAAATTGTTCAATTAAAGCTTCTATAGCAAATACTTTAGGATTTATGTAGTTCTACATTTTCCTATTTCTCTCTGCTTGGTGCTAAACTGCATGGAGCTTTATTGCTAATTATATTCTGGTTGTCATCATATGTAGATGCACTGCAGCAAGGTTGGATTGGTGATCCTGCATCTCAAATGCTAACTGTGAAGAAGCAGCCAATTGTGACGGAGCAAAAACTGGACTCTAGTAAATTACAGCGCTTGACAGAATATGTATTCCATTTTGAGCACTAGTCATACATTAAAATGTCTGAACTTTTGTTGAATACGTGTCATTTGGATCCTCAATTGAATGAGTAAATGCTTTTAAGATTTTACAGAACATGGAAAATTTGATCTGCTCTCTCTTTCTCTCTCCTAGTTGGGGCTTTCTTTTGCTAGGCTGTCCTTAACCTTTTTATGGGTGAAATTCTGCTAATACGATTTGTTGATATTGAAATTTGAAAGATTGAATTTTGTATGGACATACTCAATTTTCACAGATGGACAAAATAAGGCTATATTATTACTTAGGACAATGCTGGGGCCTCGATGATCGAGGCAAATTTTGGCCATTTTTTATTGTGTTGTCCTTTTGGTAGTGCTGTGTGGGGCTAATGAATATTTTTCTTTCCGCTCTTTCCACGAGTTTCCATATCAGTGGAGTATGTATTGCACTTCTCTCGGATCAACTCCAATCAGTATTGATGTTGGTGCGGTCTTGACTATAATTTGAGTGTGACAGCCTCTCAGCTATTTGAAAAACCTTTTATTTATTTTTTATTTACTTGGCCACTTTACTCAGAGATCCATAAGTTAATATTTCATTGAGATAATTTAGTATATCATTAGTCATTACAACTACGTACTGTTCAACCCCAAGTTTTTTGTCCACCTTCAGTTCCACACTCTTTGTAGCTGAATTATTAACAATTCCTTTGAGTTAAACTGGAAAACTGCACCTTGAGCTCTATCATAGGGTGTTTTCTACCATGCATTCAAGTATTGATTTTACTTGATTTTATAAAAAATTTTGAATTTTTTTTAAGTATGGTCCTGCGTGCTATTTTGTAAAATTAAAGTATTTTTTATAAAATTATGATTTTATAAAATAATATGCAAAATGACTGTTTTATAAATTTTTGAAACAAATTATAAAACTGATTCATTTTTCTATAAAAAGAATGTTTTACTAAATAAAATGCAAGATTTGTTCTTTTTTTTTTATTTTATAGAATAAAATTTTTTTTCTGTAAAGTTTATTATTTTACAAAATAGTATTAAAAATGATATGAATTTCTATAAAACTTCGTAAAATTAAGCTTCTATGTAAAAAGCATAATTTTATCGAATAACATTCAATATAACTCTTTTATTTGTAAATTTTTGAAATATTTTATAAAATCAAGTCATTTATTTATATTTTTATAAAATAAAGTGTAAAATAGTTTTTTTTTTTTAAGTCTCGAAAATTTTTTGTGAAACGAGATAATTTTCTGTGAAAATGTCATTCTACGAGTTTTTTGATCATTTGGTAAGTTCTTAAAGTATTTTGTAAAATAAGTATTTTTTGTAAAATTCAAGTAGCATGTACATGATTGTTTTAACTTAGAACACAAGTTGAAAAACCTAACAACATTTATAAATAATATATAGGATTCATACTAATACTTAATTAGTTTGAATAATAGATATTTCGACCACTTGAGTAATGGTCTAGAGTTTGAGTCCCATGCTGAATGCAGTATTGGGAGAGCACTGAATGATTTAACAATATATATATATATGGGATTCATCTGAAATTATGAATAATTCATTGTGTATAATCCCGATTAATCTGGATCACCCTTCCATCTTGTCCTTTTGAAAGGAGTGCTCCCAACAAAGTTTTTTATATTTCCAAATCAAATCCCACACATGAATTAATGCTTGTTGGTACACACTCTCCTATATTATATACATGATTTCTATCCCTAGGAATCCTAAACACACTCTCCATTATATGCGTATCTCTATCTCTATTCCATCCCAAACACAGAGGCAGCTATGGAGGCATACCCTCTCAGTGAGGCAGCTATGAAGGAGGTGGTAGTTCTGTACCCAACACCAGCCATAGGCCACCTGATATCTATGGTAGAGCTAGGCAAGCTCATACTCTCCTACAAACCTTCTCTTTCAGTTCACATACTAATCATCTCTGCGCCTTATAGTGCAGGATCTACTGACTCTTGCATTGCTAATGTTGCTGCCACCGTTCCCTCTATTTTCTTCCACCATCTTCCAACCATTACCCTCCCTTCCACAACCTCCATCACAAACCATGAAACCCTCACCTTTGAGGTTCTTCGTCTCAGCAATCCTCATGTCCACCAAACGCTCTTGTCCATCTCCAAAACCCACACCATTAACGCCTTAATTGTGGATCTCTTCTGTGCTGCTGCTTTTTCTGTTGCCTCCCAACTCAACATCCCCGCTTATATCTTCTTTACTTCTGGTGTTGCCTGTCTTGCTCTTTTCCTTTATTTTCCCACCATTCATCAAAACACTACCAAAAGTTTCAAAAATCTCAACACCTTTCTTAATGTGCCAGGCGTGCCACCAATACTTTCCTCTGACATGCCAAAGCCATTACTTGATCGTGGCGATAAGGCCTACGAATACTTTCTAGACTCTGCCGTTTGCGCTCCAAAATCAGCGGGAATTATAGTTAACAGCTTTGAATTGCTTGAGAGTAGAGCACTCAAGGCAATATCAGATGGACTATGTGTACCCAACTGTACCACCCCACCTATTTACTGTATCGGACCGTTGATTAGGACCAATAATCAAACAGATGGTGAACAGCCAGAGTGTTTAACATGGCTTGATGCTCAACCGAGTCGAAGTGTTATTTTCTTGTGTTTTGGTAGCTTGGGGTTGTTTTCAGTGGAACAGTCGAGAGAAATAGCTATTGGATTGGAGAGAAGTGGGCAAAGGTTCTTGTGGGTGGTGCGTAATCCACTTTCTAATAACCAAAGCTTAGCCATTTCACCACAATTAGAACCAGATTTGGACTCTTTGCTTCCTGATGGTTTCTTGGATCGTACCAAGGAAAGGGGAATGGTGGTGAAGTCATGGGCTCCCCAAGTAGCAGTGTTGAATCACAACTCAGTTGGTGGGTTTGTGACTCATTGCGGGTGGAACTCGGTTCTTGAAGCTGTGTGTGCAGGTGTGCCAATGGTGGCATGGCCACTTTATGCAGAGCAAAAGGTCAATAGGGTGGTATTGGTGGAAGAATTGAAAATTGCTTTGCCTATAAATGAGACTGACAATGGGTCTGTAACTGCTTTGGAGGTGGAGAAGCGAGTCAATGAGTTGATGGACTCAGAGTTAGGTAACTCGATTAGACAGCAAACCATTGCTATGAAAATTGCAGCTGAGGCAGCATGGTGTGATGGTGGTTCCTCACGTGTTGCATTGTCCCAACTTACTGAGTCGTGGAAGGCTCAGTGAATCAAGTGATTTTGTTTGCCTACCAAGAGCAACATCAAACTATCATGCAAAATCTAGGTGCGTAAAGATACTAATTGAAGGATCAATAAAAGGTTAATAAAATAAAGAAAAATAGTTGTTGCGGAGGAACTAACTCTTACCTATCTTATGATCCAATCCTAATATATCTAACTCATTAAATACATAAAGTAAACTGCAAATAGTTATTAGATATTAATTCAGTTGACGGAGTTTATGAAAATAATTTTTATATAAAGAAAAATTATTTTTCTAAAAGTGATATTTCTAAAAATAATTAATTATATGTTTGTGTTTGGTAAAATACAATTTAAAAACTATTTATAAATTTATAAGGGTATTTTTATCTATTAATTTTTTAAAATTAGTTACGTGTTTAATTTAAAATTCAGCTTTCTTGAAAAGCTCCAATTTCTAACTTATCTAAATAGTTGAATTTTAGCTATCTAGATAATTGCTTTTATTAATTTTGATATTTACCAAACACTATAAACTGATCCAAAATCAGTTTTTCACCCAAAAAAACTGTTTTTTTCTTTCCATAAGCTGTATCAAACGGATATTGGATGATATGAAATTTAAGTTATTTATTTGTAAGATGCTCTGTACATAAATTTTTAACCATTGGTTTGGGCATTCAAATTACAAAATTTGTAATTTTATATATTTCTATGAGTTGATTTCAAAAGAAAATATATAGATATCTATTAAATCCCAATTCTCAAGTGTCAAGTCAAAGCAGTTGCACTTGTAGGCTAAGTTCAATGATATGTAAATTCCCCATATAGATAAAAATCTCAAATTCAAACCCTTTTTCTAATGCTCAAGAAAATAATCGAACCATTGGTTCGGGCAATCAAAGGTGGAATTAGGTGGAAATTTCAAGCACGTATTGGTTATGTGTGGAGGGAAGGAAACCAAGCAGCTGTCTGGTCAGCGAACGAGGCAATAAGAATTAGTTCGGCCTCGTTAGCTGGTTAGATGTTGCACCTACTAGTCTTCATGATGTTTTGCTGGCTGAGTACAACAAATCCTTCATAATTTTCTTCTAATAACTTTTTTTTTCATTTCTATTTTTGTCCTTCTAACTATTAAAGTCTCACTTCACTCATGGTCCCGCTATGTCCTTGCTATAGAGTTGTGATTCTCATGAACAGCTAATAAATTTTTCTTTACCTTATAATTTGTTTGAACCACTTCATGTTTTTGCATTATAGCTAATGGAGGAGGAGGCAGTAGTTCTGTACTCATTACCGGCCATTGGCCATGTAATATCTATGGTAGAGTTAGCCAAGCTCATAATCGCCGACCAACCTTCTGTTTCAATTCACATACTTATTATCCCTGAACTTCGCAATGAATACCCTGCCTCTTACATTGCTAATGTTGCTGCCACAATTCCCTCAATTAACTTCCACCATCTTCCCACCATTACTGTCCCTTCCACAAATCTTGATACCCAATTCTTTGATGTCCTCCGTCTCAGCAATCCTCGTGTCTACCAAGTTCTTCTCTCCATCTCCAAAAGCTATGCCATTAGTGCTCTAATTCTAGACTTCTTTTGTGCTGTTTCTCTTTCTGTTGCCACCCAACTCAACATTCCCGCTTATATTTACCTTCCTAATGGTGCTGGGAGTATTATAACTTTGCTATATCTTCCTACCATTCATCAAAACACTACTGAAAGTTTCAAAGATCTTAACGCCTTTCTTGATTTTCCGGGTCTGCCACCCATACACTCCTCTAACATGCCAATATCAGTTCTTGATCGGTACAATAAATCGTATGAATTCTTTCTAGAAGTGGCCATTACACTCCCAAAATCAGTGGGAATTATCACAAACACCTTTGAATTGTTTGAGACTAGAGCACTTAAGGCAATATCAGATGGACTGTGTGTACCAAATAGGGCCACCCCACCTGTGTACTGTATTGGACCATTGATTGGGACCAATAATCAAACAGATGGTGTGCAGCCAGACTGTTTAACATGGCTTGAGCCGCAACCGTGTCAAAGTGTTGTTTTTTTGTGTTTTGGTAGCTTGGGATTTTTTTCAAAGGAACAATTAAGAGAAATAGCTATTGGGTTGGAGAGAAGTGGGCAAAGGTTCTTATGGGTGGTGCGCAGTCCGCCTTCTAATAACGGAAACCTAGCCATTTCACCACAATCAGACCCAGATTTCGACTCATTGTTCCCTGATGGTTTCTTGGATCGTACAAAGGAAAGGGGACTAGTTGTGAAGTCATGGGCTCCCCAAGCAGAAATACTAAATCACAACTCGGTGGGTGGGTTTGTGACTCACTGTGGTTGGAACTCGGTTCTTGAAGCTGTGTGTGCAGGAGTGCCAATGGTAGCATGGCCGCTTTATGCAGAGCAAAGGTTAAACAGAGTATTGTTGGTGGAAGAAATGAAAATTGCTTTGCCTTTGAATGAGTCTGACAATGGGTTTGTAGCCGCGTTGGAGGTGGAGAGGCGAGTTAGTGAGTTGATAGACTCAGAATCAGGTAACTTGGTGAGAGAGCGAACCATTGCTATGAAAAATGCAGCCAAGGCTGCAATGTGTGAAGCTGGTTCCTCTCGTGTTGCATTGTCTCGACTCACTGAGTCGTGGAAGAAGCGTTGATGATTGGAGTCATTTTGTCTGTTATTTTAACATAATGAGATGAATTATAATACATGACTAGTATATTTCATATACTGATTGAGTCGATGCCTTGTAATGCAAAAGATGAAATGTTAACAACTTTTGTTGAATGCCTATGGGTGTGTGCTACCGTTTCAAATAAAATTTACTTGAGTTTTAGAAATTTAAAAAATGTTCGAAATTTATAGAATATTAATTTTTACAGAAAATGGCTTGATTTAAGAAAATTCTTTAAAAACTTATAAATAAAAATTGTCATCTTGCATGTTGTTCTATAAACAGGGACAAAGCTCTTATAGGATCTGGGTGACTCGAATGAAAAAAAATTCCATTAATTTATAATTTTTTTTTATTTCATCCATTTATCTTTAATTTTTTATACAAAATTAATAATTTATATATTAAAAATTAATTAAAAATATTTTTAATTTATAAAAAAAAATTATTTGATCTATTTAAATCTAATTTCTTTAATAAAATTAATTTTCCACCTATCCAAAATTACATTCTTGATTTCTTCCTTATCTATAAAATCATATTTTTTTACATAAATATAATTGATTTTGTATATTCTACAAAAATTTATAAAATAAAAGGTCATCTCAAATATTATTTTCCAAAATAATATTTTTTATATAAAATTAGTTTCTTTTATGAAAGTCCTCTAAAACTATAAAAAAAAAAAAAAAAAATCGTCTTGCACGTTATTATATTAATCATGCTTCTTATAAAAAATAGTTTAGTTTTACAAAATTCACTAAAATTTTGCAAAACATTAATCTTGTTACATATTATTTTAAAAAATTATAATTTTTGTAAGCGCAAAATAGAAATAAGAATAAGAATTACAAAATTATATATATATATATATATATATATATCAAAGTAAAAACTAAAAAGAGAACTTGAAATAATTTAAAGTGGTTTGGTTTTGTAAGAAACCTACGTCGGGAGAACGACACATAAAAATTTTTATTTCAAAATAAAAAGTATAAATTATAATCTTTATTAGATAATAAATCCTAATTGCGCTTTTTATAAAAAAACACCCTAAACTTTTTTTCTTAAGGGCGAAATTCTCGAATCCTCTTTAATAAGATTTATTTGCTTATTATAAGTTAGATCTATCGGCTAAATCTTTCACTCCACAAATTAAATCTTAATTTTTTTTCTCATTCAAATCATATTCAAATTTTATTGAGTAGGATTAAATTCACTTTTAAGTATGAATTGACCCGAAATACAAGACAAACCTAATAATTTCAAAGAAAATGACTTGACATTTACACATATAAGATAACACTTTTTTTCTTTGTAATTTAAAACCAAGTAAAACCTTTCTTGAAGGCATCATAAAAAACATATTCTAGTAATTTTCTCTTTAAATAAAAATAAAGTTAAAAAATTAATTTTAAAAAATCGAAAATTAAAACTTTTCATAATATAAAATAAATATTTAATTTAATTTAATCTGAGTAAATCAATGAAAATTTGATTGATAGCTAGATTTTTCCTCTCTCATCCTTTTTCTAAGAGTTGTTGTATTGCTCTCTCTCTCTTTCCGCAGTTCTTGCAAATTTTGAAAATGCTCAAGGATCGCGTAAAAACTCCATCACTTGAGACCTTACAAAAGTTCTTGGATTTGAAGAGGCAAATACAGCAAAGGAGTCATCAGTACCGCAAATTATAGTATAAAACTCAGTCATCTAAAGAATAGGAAAGGCAAAGGCAACATCTAGTCTAGAGAATAAGGAGGAAGGGAATGATCTTAGTAAGCAGGAGATGGAGACGACACTATGATGGAAATTGCTAAAATAATCTTAATGATCTAAGTTTTTGATTTTTTGATTTTTGAATTTTTTACTGATATGTGTTTTAATATATTTTTATTATATTTTTTATTTTATTGTGGTTTATGTTTATTTTATCGAGTTTTTTATTTTTTTATATTTAATTATTGTGTATAATATTTGATATATGTTTGATTATATTTTTTTATTTCTTAATTTTTTATTGATATACATTTTAATATATTTTTATTATATATATTTTTTTATTATGATTTCTTACCAATAATTTAGGCACTAAGGGAGTGTTTGGATATACTTAAAATAGATATGAAACGCTTTTGAAGTTTAAAAAACGTTAAACTATTTTTTGAATGTTTGACAGATTAATTCAAAATATCTTTTTAAAACTTAAAAATAAAAAAAATTTAAATTAAAAATATTAAAATATTTTAAAATGATATTTTTAAAATTCTATTTTTCAAAACCCTGTTAATACCCAATCACTCCTAAATTTTGTTAGAATTAGCAAAAGGTTTAGAAAATGAGCGGCAAATTGATAAATGATGAATTGGTAATATTCTTTGGTTCTTCACGAAAGAAGTAAACATTTTGTCGGTTCTGGTTTTTCTTCTAGTGGGTATTTTGTATTATTGCACTGTAATTTAACTGTATCATCTGCCATTATTTTTTCGAAATCAACTCACTAGGAAAAAAAAACCAATAAACAAACAATGTTAACTGAAGGCATGGAGAGAAAACTCTGGGTGGGGACAGCGCAGAGGCGCAGACATCATGGTGGCTTTATCAAACGAGAAAAAGGAACAAACAAATTTATGCAGGGTTGTTTGTAATATAATTCAATACATTAAGTTATTTTTAATTTTTTATAAATATATTAATTTTTTTAATGAATAGTTCGTTATACTAATATTATTTTCATCTAATTTTATAATTAATCATTCTTAAAATAGTTAACAAAAATAATAAAAAGATATAAATGTCTTTATCTTTTATTTTTAATTAATTATATTATATTTTTACTTTAAAAATATTTTTTAGGGTTAAAAAAATTTATTTTTATATTTTTGATAAATTTAAAAATAAAAAATAAATAAAAATATTTTTTAAAAAATATTTTTTATTTATTTTTTTTATTTTAAAAAAATAATTTAAGAATAAATTAAATTATTTCTTCTTAAATTTTTTAATACAAATAAAAAATTCATTTTCATATATTTGACAAATTTAAAAATAAAAAAAATATATTTTTATAAAATATTTTTATTTATTTTATTTTTAAAGTTGTCAAAAATATAAAAATATATTTTTAACCATAAAAATAATTTTTTAAAGTAAAAATATGATGTAATTAATTAAAAATAAAAGGAAATTATATTTTTATTTTTTTTACTGTCTTGTTGATCATTTTAGGGTTGACTAACTGTAAAATTGGACAGGTTTAGGAGTATATTATGACATTCATAAGGGAAGTTAATATATTTTTAAAAGGTCAGAAGAAAGTTAATATATTTAGTTATTTTATAAGAAAAATCGTAATTAACTCATTTATGTATTATGTCTATATTTTCAATTAAGTTTTTTTTATTTAATTATAGTTAAATAAATTCTTAAATTTTTTAATTTAATTTAAATAAGTTTAATTTAAATAGAAAGATTAATAATTTATTAAATTAAAATAGATAAAAAATATATTATATAATAAAAAATTTAGAAAAATTAATAAATAATAAAATATATAATTAAAAAAATAAAGATATAAATAAATTCTTAAATTTTGTAAGCTCAAATAAATTCAATTTGAACATAAACCTAACATTTTCATCTAAATTGAGATTAAATCAAATTAAAAAATTTAGAGTTCAATTGCATCACAATTAAATAAAAGGGCTTGATTAAAAAATAAAATAATTAAAGGGAAAAAATGAAATAATTGAAGGGTTTATTTGCCTCTGCCCATAATAATCAAATTAATTTCCATTTTATCCTCAAGCAATAAAATAATGTTGCGTCTTAATCACGACAGAAGCTGCAAAATTACCGTATAAATATATTATTTTTACAGGAAAAAGATATTTTTGAAAAAAAAAAAAAAATCTACCGTAATTTTGAAATTTTTTATCACTTTTTAGATATTTTTGTAAAAAATCATTTTTTTTTTCCTTCTGGACTGGCCTCCCACCGTTCCTGTGTGCAACCCTTGCTATATTAATAACTTTGTTGGCATTTTTGTGCATGCTTTATCACAAATCTTTGTATACAATTTACTGAAGTTGTGAGTGGACTTTTGTGGATAATATGCAGCTCTATCTTTGTACATAACTGAATAATTCCTTATTATATACTTTACGATTTTGCTTGAACCACACTCACTGAGGAAATTAAACTATGAAGGAGGCAATAGTTCTTTATACATTATCAGCCATTGGCCACTTGATATCTATAGTAGAGTTAGCCAAGCTTATACTTGCCTATCAGCCTCTTTCAATTCACATACTCATCATCTCTGAATCTTACACTATTCCACAATCAATTGCCTCTGACATTGCTAATATTGCTACTACAATTCCCTCAATTTACTTTCATAATCTTCCTACAAATCTTGAAACCCAAATCTTTGAGGTTATTCGTCTCAGTAATCCTCATTTCCACCAAACCCTCCTTTCCATCTCCAAAAACCACACCATTAATGCTCTAATTCTGGACTTCTTTTGTGTTGCTTCTCTTTCTGTTGCCTGCCAATTCAACATCCCTGTTTATTTCTTTTATTCTGCTTCAGCTGGGAGTCTTGCTCTAACGTTGCATCTTCCTATTATTCATCAAAACACTAGTGCCAAAAGTTTAAAAGATATTAATTCCTTTCTTTATTTTCCGGGTCTGCCACCAATGTTGTCATCTGACTTGCCTAAACTAGTCCTTGATCGCTGCGGTGAGTTTTATGGAGGCTTTCTAGATATAGGTATTAACTTACCAAAGTCAGTAGGAATTATCACAAACACTTTCGAATTGCTTGAAGCAAGAGCATTTAAGGCAATATCAGATGGACTATGTGCACCCAATAGTACTACACCACCAATTTATTGTGTTGGGCCATTGACTGCGACCAATAATCAAACGGATGGTGAGCAACCAGAATGTTTAACATGACTTGACTCACAACCGAATCAAAGTGTTGTTGTTTTTAGTTTTGGTAGCTTGGGATTGTTCCCAAAGGAACAATTAAGAGAAATAGCTATTGGGTTAGAGAGAAGTCGCCAAAGGTTCTTGTGGGTGGTGCGAAATCCATCTTCTAATAACCAAAGCTTTGGCATTTCACCACAACAAGACCCAGATTTTGATTCATTGCTTCCTGATGGTTTCTTGGATCGAACCAAGGAAAGGGGATTGGTAGTGAAGTCATGGGCTCCGCAATTAGCAGTGTTGAATCACAAATCAGTGGGTGGGTTTGTGACTCATTGTGGGTGGAACTCGGTTCTTGAAGCCGTATGTGCAGGAGTGCCAATGGTGGCTTGGCCACTTTATGCAGAGCAAAAGGTCAATAGAGTCTTGTTGGTGAAAGAAATGAAAATTGCTTTGGCAATGAATGAGTCTGAAAATGGTCTTGTTACAGCGTTGGAAGTGGAGAAGCGAGTTAGTGAATTGATAGACTCAGAATTAGTAAATCAGTTAGAGAGCAAACCATTGCAATGAAAAACGCAGCCAAGGCTGCACTGCTTGAAGACGGTTCTTCTAGTGTTGCATTGTCCCAACTTATCAAGTCGTGGAACAAGCATCCATGAGTTGATGCATTTTCAATTTTCTTTCTTTTTGTTGTGTGCTATACGCTAATTTTTTGCATTCTTTAGCATGTCATGTGAATTATACGGTGTCGTTTTTGTGCAAAAAAATATAAAAAACATGTTTTTCTAAATTAATTTGATATAATAAGTACATTTGTTTTCAATATTTTCACTTTGTTATATTAATGCTCTCATCTGTTTTTTCTTGTTAATTTCAAGTTTATACTTTTATAAAATCATAAGCACAGGATACAATTTTCTTAATGGGTCATCTACTCATCTAAATTATTAGTAAGTTAATTTACTATTTGATGGCTCCAACTTTAATTTTTTGTTAATTTAGGTGGTGTTTAATAATATTATTCAACACTTAAAAATGAAAATTTTTAGTAATTAATTATTTTAAATTATTTAATAAGAATTGTCTTAAAAATTTCAATTAAATTAAAAGTCACTTAAAATGATAAATGAATATTTTTACCCTAAAATTTATAAATAAATTATTAACTTTTTAAATATTTTTATAATTTAAAAATTATATTATTTATTTTATCCGATAATTAAAATTAATTATTTAAATTTTTAATTTTATCAAGCACCACTATGGTAGAATATTTTTTAAATATTTTTTTTATGACACTTTATTCATGAATATAATTGAAGTTATATGACTTTAGTGATTGAGTTTCAATTTTAAGATTAATCCCACATACAATAGCATTAAATTAGCTATCTTGTAAAAGAAAAAAATACATCTTAAAATGATTTTAGCACATTTTTCTTTTTTTCATTTCCAATAATTTTTATCATTTAAAAATTAATTACTGAGATTTGTCATAACACTTCATTCTCCATTTTCTCAATATTAATATTTTTAGTCCTTACAATAATTTTATTAAAAAATGCAAAAATTTATTTAGAGAGTAAAGTATTTAATAATATAATAATTAATGGACTAAATTGCATTATATTTTAAAATTTTGAAAATGAAAATATATATAAGCTAAAATATAGATAACTAAAATATAGTATAAAAATTCACAAGTTAATAAAATAAGAAATAAAATATTGGTAGTTACACATTTCAAGAACCAAAGACAGGAGTTGTTTGGATAAAAAATATGTTATGAAAACATAATTTTAAAAATATAATTTTAAAAAAGTACTATGTTTAATTTAATTTTTTTTATTTTTAAATTTTAAAATGATATTTTAAATTATTTACTTAAATATTTAAAAAATTTTAACTTCAAAACAGTATTTTATATTTATTTTAAATAAATTTAAATCGTAATAATTTTGCAACAATAAAGATTAAAGTACTAATTAGTTATTATGGCAAATATGGCAGGGCATTATAGTAATTGACTCTGAAGCTTTCAAGTCTTATAATCTTGTCTTGGGAAGAGCTAATGAATTGTTCGCAAATTTGTTTGCTCACAGTCACTGAGGATCAAACTATGGAGGAGGTAGTAGTTCTGTATCCATTACCAGGTATGGGCCATTTAATATCCATGGTAGAGTTAGCCAAGCTCATACTTGCCTATCAACCTTCTCTTTCAATTCACATACTCATCATCTCTGAACCTAATATTTATTCACAATCCGTTGTCAATTACATTGCTAGAGTTGTTGCCAATACTTCCTCAATCTCTTTTCACCATCTTCCCATCATTACTCTGCCTTCCACAATTCCTAATTTGGAAACTCTAACCTTAGAGGTCATCCGACTCAACGACCCTCACGTCCACAAAACCCTTTTGTCCATCTCAAAAACCCACACCATTAATGCCTTAATTGTAGACTTCTTCTGTGGAAATTCTCTTTCTTTTGCCTCCCAACTCAAAATCCCTGCCTATTGCTTTTATCCTGCTTGTGCTGGGAGTCTTGATCTTGCTATGTACTTTCCAATTATTCATCAAAACACTACCAAAAGTTTTAAAGATCTGAACTTGTTTCTTGATTTTCAGGGTCTGCCACCAATACTGTCAACTGATTTGCCTATGCCATTCCGTGATCGCTATGATAAGGCCTACCAAGGCTTTCTAGATGTGGCCATCAGCTTACCAAAATCAGCAGGAATTATAGCAAACACCTTTGAATTGCTTGAGAGTAGATCAATCAAAGCAATATCAGATGGACTATGTGTACCCAATAGTACCACGCCGCCTCTTTACTGTGTTAGGCCATTGATTGTGACAAATAATCAAACAGATGGTGGTCAGTCAGAGTGTTTAACATGGCTTGAATCGCAACCGAGTCAAAGTGTTATTTTTTTTATGTTTTGGTACTGGAGGAGTGTTCTCAAAGGCACAATTAAGAGAAATAGCTATTGGGCTGGAGAAAAGTGGGCAAAGGTTCTTGTGGGTAGTGCGTAATCCACCTTCTAATAACCAAAATTTAACTATTTCACCCCAATCAGACTCAGATTTCGACTTATTGCTCCCTGATGGTTTCTTGGATCGAACCAAGGAGAGGGGATTGGTGGTGAAGTCATGGGTTCCCCAGGTACCAATATTGAATCACAACTCAGTGGGTGGGTTTGTGACTCATTGTGGGTGGAACTCGGTTTTTGAAGCCATTTGTGCAGGAGTAACAATGGTGGCATGACCGCTTTACGCAGAACAAAGGGTCAATAGGGTCTTATTGGTGGAAGAAATGAAAATTGCTTTGCCTATGGCTATGAATGATTCTGAGAACGGGTTTGTAACCGCGTTAGAGGCAGAGAAGCGAGTTAATGGACTCAGAGTCGGGTATGTCAGTCAGAAAGCAAATTATTGCTAAAACTGCAGCTGATGCCGCATTGTTTGAGGGTGGCTCATCTAGTGTTGCAATATCCCAACTCGCCGAGTCGTGGAAACGTTTGTGATTCTGGTGAGTAATACGGGTGTCATTCTATAACAATGAATAAAATATAAAGTAGAAGATATTGTGTTTAATGTTGCACTACTATATATAATTAATTAATTTTATTTAAATTTTATAATATTTAATTTAATTTAATTTTTTGATAATTTATACTATAAGAGTGATTGAAGATATAATTATAAAAAATTTAAAGAATTGACTAAGCGTGCAAGTAAGGTTAAGTTTGTGATTAAGACATATTTAGGAGATATTTAGGAAGTGTTTGGAAGCACATTGAGAATTATCGATTTGAGATAAAAATATTTTTTTCTGTTAATAAAATTTCTAATCAATAATTATAATTTTTATTCGTTATCAGATTTTATCGATTTAAAGAAGATAAATTAATAATTAATATTTATTTAAATATTTAATAATTTTTTAATTATCAATATATATATTTTAAACGATGAATAAAACAGACCTTCTTAAATTATCAAGTCGAATTCTCTCTTTAGAACAGGCAGCGCTAGTTTGCAAATGAAAATTTGTCTTTTGCTCGTTGTAGCATGAGGATATTAAGGGGGTGTTTGGTAGAGTGATGGCTAAATATGCGATTGATATAAAAGTGTGATTGTCAAATCGCCAATCGCTAAAAACAGCTTATAGCTGCTTATGAAATTTGCCCGTTAAAAAGAAATTTTACCATAATCGAAATTTTTAATTGGCCAACCAAACATTACAAATTTTTTTAATTGACGATGCACATATTGACAATCGGTAATTAGGGATGTTTAGTTGGCCAACCAAACAGTCCTTAAGAATTACAAATTATATATAATTATAAAATTAATAAATTCTACTGATATTTTATAATGATTATTAAAGCAAATTTAATTAATAAAATTAATAATAATACATAAAATTACAAGAATACCCTCATGACTTCTCCCTGTTTCTTTGTTTCTAACCGACTTTGTTTATATAACTTGCTGGATTAGGATTTCCTAATCTTCTAAGGACACGTTATTATTTTCTCTTCTGTATATATAAACAAATCCCAATTTCCCAATCACAAACTCAATCCAATTATCTCTCAATAATCTGAGAAACAATGGCAAAATTTCCCACCATATGCAAAAACAAGAATACCCAGAAAAAGGAAAACAATAAAATTTCTTTTTCAGACTGGGAATTGGACGTGGCTCAGTTATTACTGCAACTAAGCAAAAACTACAGCCACCACCCCCGCCATCACAAGGTGGAGGATGAAAGTGGTGCCAATGAAGTTGTCAGTGCTGCTTTGGAAGAAGAGATTTTTGGAGAAGAAGATGATGGGTATCCCAAGCGAAAGATAAAGAGGTTTAAACTGATTGATGAGATTTACAAGTCCACCAAACCCATTATATGTTAGAAATGGATTGTATATATTTTGACTTAGTTAATTGCAATTATCAAATTAAGGCCAGAAAATTTTGTATATCTAACTCTAATTTGTAAATGTAAGATGATGTGAGAATGATCATTTACTCTGTTTAACGAGTTATATATATATATATCGAAAGACATGTTAAAAATTTTAAATTAACTAATATGACATATACTCAGTAAAAAAAAAAAAATCATATGGGCATTATTATTATTGTTTAATATTAAAGGCAAGCGCTAATATAACATATTAAGATTTGAATCTTAATACTCATGTATCTTTCGAGAGTATTTGAGATAAAAATATGATTTATAATTGTTGATTTAAAGAAAATAAATTGGTAATTAATTTTTATTTAAATATTTAATAATTTTTTAATTGTCGATGTGTATATTTTTAAATAGTAATTAAATTTTATAATTAAACATCCAATCATTCCTTTAATTATTAATTTATTTAATATGATTATTAAAAAAAATTTAATAAGGAAACTTTTAATTACATTATTTGTCCCATGAATAAATTATGCCATGTCGAATTTTCAAAACTTCGAAATAATTTGGTGGAGATTTTGTACCGAATTAAATTGGTGGAGATTTTGTCTTTGTATATGATATATGCAATGCAAATGATATGGTGGAAGACAAGAAGAGATTGCCTATTTTAATTTCCACTGACTCAACTTTCTTTCAAGTGTTATATAATCTTATGTTGTGAAAAGCTAATTGAATTTCTTAGGAAACCATGGGGGTGGCAATAGTTCTTTACCCATTATCAGCCATGGGTCATTTGAAGTCCATGGTAAGCTCATACTTACTCATAAACCTCCTCTTTCAATTCACATACTTGTTGCTTCTGCACCTTGTATTCTTTCACGCTTCATGACCTCTTACATTGCTAATAATTCTGCCACCTATAATAATCCCTCCATCTTCTTTCATCATCTTCCCACCATCAATATCCCTTCCACAACCGCCATTCTTCAAAAACCTAATCTTGAGGTCTTCTCCTCTATCTCAACAACTTTCATGTCCATCAAGTCTTTTTGTCTATGTCAAAAATACCATTAACACCATAATTGTCGACTAGATTTGTACTACTTCTCTTTCTGTTGCCTCACAACTTTACATCCTTATTTCTTTTATGCTTCTTGTGCCGGACTCTTGCTTTTTCTTTGTATCTTCCCTTTATTCATCAAATCACTACCAAAAGTTTTAAAGATCTTATTACGTTTCTTGATTTTCTTGGTCTGCCACCAATACTGTCGTCTGGCTTGCCTATACTACTCCTTGATCGCTGTGGTATAAGGCCTATCAAGATCTTCTAGATATGGCCATCAGCTTACAAAAATGTGCAGGAATTATAGTTCACACATTTGAATTGCTCGAGAGTAGAGCAATACAAGCAATATTAGATGGATCATGCATATGTGTACCCAATGGTACTGCACCACCTATTTAAAATGAATGATATTGAATAGAATGAAAATTGATTTAAACAAATGCTGACTTGAAATTATAAAAAACAGTGTGATGTTAAATTCAAAATATTTAATTATTTTAAATGATTAATTATCTAAACGTACTCCAATTTGACATTTTTTTTTTCTCGTCACTAACCTTTGATATATCATCGCACAAATGACAAAACAACACCATTTTAAGTATTTTCATACTCTACATTATAGTTGTTAAAACCGGATTGAATTGATTGGTTGAATCAGAAAAATTAAAAATCAAATTATGGATCGGTCCGATAAGTCTCTAAAAACCCATCCTCAAAAAACCAATTAAAAATCAGTGAACCAGTTGGTTAATCGGTGAATTAATCGAATCAGACCGGTTTTTTGGTTCGATCGGATAAAAAAAAAATTAATTTTTTTAATTTTTTTTAATTTTATCAAAAATAATAAATGTCAAATTATATATATATATATATATATA